>PVKE010004767.1:0-42500 GCA_004027555.1 Craseonycteris thonglongyai
ACAGAGACAGAGAGAGAACTGAACTGGGGGAGCTCCCAGTTCAGCATATGGTTCTGCACGGGCCGGGGCCGGGATTCGATCCTTGGTTCCCAGCGCTGCAAAGTGAGCGCTTAACCCACTGAGCCATCCCGGCTTCCCCTGACCACTGATTTATAATATTTACCTTACGATATTTCAAATGTCAGGAAAAATATCAACTAACCAACAAAAATAAAAATATATAAAGTATTGAAAATATCTAAATAAAATACACTGTTTTTTAGGACATATTAAAAAAAAGAAAGATTCTTATTGGCCATGAAGAAAAAAGCTGCTATACTGTGAGAGTACTATGAGAGTAACTTTCATACGACTTCACTCATATGTGGGACATAAAACTGAAAGTAACAAAGAAACAAAAACTCATGGACACAGTCAATAATTTACTGGTTACCTGAAGGTAGTGGGGAAAGAGGGAGGGAATATCAGATATATGGTGACAAAGAGAACTGACTCTGGGTGGTGAGCACACAATGCAACACATAGATAATGTACTGTAGAAATGTACACCTGTAAACTATGTAATTTTTACTAACCAATGTCACCCCAATAAATTAAACAATAAAAATGAACTGTGAGAAACCTCTAAGACCTACTTCACCTTCCAGCTGACATGAACAATATGGGGAACTCAGTTCTACAGCCACAAGGAACTGATTTCTGGCAAGACCACATGAGCTTGGAAGATCTCAAGCATTAGAAGGAAACCCCAGCCTAACACCTTGATGTCTGCACTGTCAGATTCTATTCTGAGAACCTGTTCTAATTCCTAAGTGTTAATTGCTCGTAGACAATGGATTGAAATATGTTCTTTAAATGTAGAACATTGGTAAGTTAAGTTCTGATTAATTGATTTTTTTTTTTCACTATATCAGGAAAGAGAATATTTGGCTCTCTTTTCAAGATAATAAAGATTCATTGGCACCTACTTTAGACAAGGCACTGTGATGCTCATCAGGAAGGGGAAATGAGCAATGAGCACCAACACCCATTTACTAGTAAAGGCAATTTTCTAAAGGACATCAGAAGACAATAAAATTACTTGTGCATTGATTCCAAGAGAATTGAGGAACAGCCCTGCTATGATTTGGGCCTGGAAGCCTAATCTCAAGAAACGACAATTACCTGGGCTTGGTCTCCATGTTCTGCATCAGTATTCCAAATCCTGTGAAATCTTATTAAATGTTCTCAAGTCTGAAAAGAACAGAAAGCGAACAGAACATAACAGTTTGAAAAGAATACAAACCCAGTTGAGAGCTCTGGACTCCCATATTATAGCATCTTGCTTGAGTTGTTTGCAGCCATTAAATGAGTAACTAACTCTTTTCTTCAATATCACCACTATGGAAAAGTTCTCTCTGGAGAAGTGACTCTTTGCTGCATTCCCAACTGCTTTTCTTCCCTTGAGATTATTAGTCTCTGCCTCAGGTTACTCTCTGATCCTGCCTAGAAATATTTTGGTCTTGAAGATAATGAGTACACCATTTTGGAACAAGAAGGCAATGAACATATACGAATAACTAGCTAAGGGCTAGACATTATTTTATACACTTTATTTACATCATAGTCATTGCATTTACATATCAAAACATGCATTGCTGTAACTGTCATAACAGAAAATTACTTGAGCATTTATTGTGTGTTTTATAAGCGTTCTCTGACTTTTCAGAGTAATAATAAAAGTCAGGAAATACTTTTTTTTTTTTTTCTCTATAGATGAAGAAACACAGATTAAGTATTCTGTAAAAGACACAGAACAGGTAAAAATGTCTGAGTTCAAGCCAAGTTGGTAACACAAAGATTATAGACTATGCACCAAGTTATTTATTTTTCTCTTAATTTATGTCTCATTTTGCATGTCTGTGTGCATACATACACACACACATGCACATGTACGCAAGCAGAATTCCTGAGTTTTACTCTTTGCTTCAGTATTTATCAGTAATGTGACTTCAGCACATTTCTTTAAGATTTCTGATTCAGTTGCCCCATCTGTCAAGTAAGGATAATAACAATATCCACCTCGTGAGTTGTGAAGATCAACGTACAAAAATACTTAGGATGGAGTCCAGCACCTGGTCAGTGCTATACCAGAGCTATCTAGAAAGTATCCAACCATGTGATATGAAAAGTAGAGACACGTATGCTTGGAGTTTTTCTGGACAGCCCTCATTGCTACTATGATTTTTCAATGAGACTATTATAAATAGGATCTAATAACCAAACAGAGATTTTCTTTTAATTTCTTCTTTAGCCATTTCCTCTACCTGTATTCTCCTGACCACTTTCATGGGCACAGGGGTGAGTGCTGATCATCTGCACTCCCAGCACCCACTGGAAGCCAGGATAAACATGATCAAGACTTACTCCATTGTCAGCTCCATCACTTCTAGAAATTTCCTGTGAATATACAGAAGCCTCGTTTTTCTTTTGCAAGCCAAATTGACACATCTCCCTTAGTTAAACTACAATGTCTTAAGGTAGTAAGATCAGGCCCCCAAGAGCCATAAACTCACGTACCTGCAGATATCAATCAGGCAGTAAAAAGACTGAACCAAGTGAGCTGGGTATTGGCAAGTCCATGCTGCACGGAAGCTTCAGAGCAATCCTACCAAAGTCAGTGAAAGATTGTTGTTGTTCTTACAAAAATTGGCAAATAATCACATTTCTTGAAAAAGTATTTACATCTTTTTTTTCCAGGAACTACTAGGAGTACTTCATGAACAATTTATTTAATCTTCATAACAGCCCAAGTGATAGTTTTTACTATTATCTCGGTCTTACAGATGAGAAAATGGAGGCAGGAAGGTTAATTATCTAGTCCAAGTTTATTCACCTAAGAAATGAGTGACCGAGTGCTCTATCATAAGCCATACAGGTGTCCCCAGTATCCACGCTCCTAACTGCAATGACATATAGCACTGCAGAACTGCCCAGGCCTGTGCTGAGCTTTGTAAACCCCCCCAAACCACAGACTGGCTAAAGGAACAATTCCTTAAACTCAACAGAAACCAATATTTTTTTCATTTCAACAGATAGAGAACTGAGACTCAGAGAGAAGAAGCATCCTTCTGAAGGTCTTAAAACATCTTAATATTTAAAGAGCTTCATCTGGTCTTTACTGAATTTAAGCTTCTCCATTGCTTTGTTATACTTCGTTATACCTTACTTTAGCATCACGAGAAAAGGATTGTATCTCAGTAGGGAAATGAGTGAATTTGCTGTTTGTTTGTTTGTTTTTTCTTTCTTGTTGTTGTTTTGTAAAAAAAATTAAATAAATCCCCACATCAATTGCCTTTCAGTTTCAGTGTATGTAGAAGTGTTTAATTACCCTATTGTTCTCTGAAAGCAGGCAGTTTCCTACAAATTCTCCAGATTCTTGCTCAGAGGCCATTACTTATTCAGGGATATGTCCAGAGGCAATCATGTACTTTTCTGGATTGCTATATCCAAGAACAGAATGTTTTCTTGAGGCCATGGAGTCAAAACACCAAGTGAAAGTGCTATGAGCCATATAGGTCTTTAAACACATACGTCCGTTTTGTCATAATTGTAGGATGACTCTCTGGAATCTCTTTCTTAGGTTTGGTATCGTCTGTGCCTTACAGATGATGCTGATTCTCTATGACAGCAGACAAGCTAGAGCCACGTGGGTTTCTGCGAATCTTTCTCACGTCTCCTCGTGGCTTTCCCAAAGCAGCTTTGCCTATTAACATGTCTGGCAGGGTTCTGACTTACACACTCTGTTAGACTATAAAAGACACTCACACAGGGCAGTGAGTGTTGGAATGGCTGTTTCCGCAGGTTTGCTGAGACAACTCAGGTTGCCTGTGGAGTAAAGTGGCTCTAGGGAGTGATAAACGTTGTTTCTTTGAACCAAGGCTAAATATTCTTAGGAAACTTATGATATTTTTATTGCAACATACCTGAAATTTAGAAAGAGAATCACACATTTTTGTATCATCCCGTCCAGAATGTTTTCACTCTGTGTCATAAAAAGATTAAGGCAGCTAAGGTGATATCTTGGCCCTTTTACGTACTAACAGTGTGGTCTTGGACATGTTATAAGGAGAACACAGGTTTTACTATTCTCCAGTAAAATGAAGTATGAGTGTAGAGAGAGATACTAAAATGGAGGCGGTAGTTTTCAGTGACTCACAACAGCTCTGCATTTAGATTTAGATAAACATAGTTTTGAATCCCAACTCCACTGTATGATATCAGGCAAAAAACATTTTTCAACTACAATTCTCCACATGTTCAAACCTGAGGTACTATCGATCTGGAAGTTGTTATGAAACTTAAAAGAGACGGTGCATATAAAAGACTTAGTAAATTACCAGGCATATAGTAATTCACAAAACAAGTTGTTATTAGATTACCATGCAAAACGTCCTATCACTCTTATTACTAGTATTGTAGTTTTATTCAGGAAAATCCTTCTGGGAATAAACTTATAAAGTGCCTTTATTAAGCAGTCCCCTGGCACTACTGATTTTGCTGTTGAAATTGATTTAACTGTTGTGAATGGGTACAGAGAAAGGAAGAAGGCACGAAAAAGAAACAAATGGGAGCAAAGCACAATGGTTACATGTGAAATGTTAAGCAGAGCAGAAAGTAGAACAAGACATCATAAAGGTCCTCAAAGTGAGCATAAACTCAAGAGCCAGGGTCAGAATTATCTCGATATTGAGATTAAACCCTACTGTTTGTCAAATGCTCTGTTTCCTTTTGTTCTTCTATTTTTTTAAGGAAGAGGACTCTTAGACTTTTTCTTGAGTTGCAAAGGCTGAATTTATTGTAGTTGATGCATAGATCAATGATAAAAACATATGCAAATAATCAAACACATTTACAGAAATGGACCAGACTCAGGGAAAGGGATAAAGGTCATAGGTATGGGGGTTCCAGTTTGAAAGGAATCAGGCAAAGTAACAGAAAATTAGCTCAGAAATCTGGGAGGAATTGGTATCTTAACCCAAAAGTTAGGCTCACTAGTAGAATAAGCACAGGATTCTGGGAGCAATCAGTAGAAGGTAGAGTGAATTTAAAAATCTCAGGTTGCTTTATGATTGACTCTTCCTTTGACCTTTTCTTTTAGAACTATAGCCTAAAAATGTCACACTAACATAAAGAGGTGGAATTGATGGGACTGTAAAAGGAACTGTGGGCTGGCCATGTAATCATAATTTTTCTTGCTGTCATTTTTCCCCCTAAATTAAATGATTTTGACCTTGGACAAATTGCTTAGCCTCTCTGAATTTAAGTGTCTTTACTCATAAAACTGGAAATTTTATACTTTTCATATAATGCTTTTTTTTTAGATTTAAATGAAGTGACATGTGTAACATCCTTCAGTGAATACCTTTAGGCATGCTATAAGATCAATAAATCAATATTTATCCTTAAGAATAAGCTTGATATAGTCAAGTTAAGGAAAGTACTAGAATCTTATTTATTTATTTATTTATTTATTTATTTATTTTTTAAGGTTTATTTTTATTGTTTTTGACAGAGACAGAGAGAGAGAGAGAGAGAGAGAGAGAGAGAGAGAGAGAGAGAGAGAGACAAAGACAGAGAGAAGGGGGAGGGCCCAGAACAGTCTCCATAGTTGCACCTCATTGGTTTTTCCACATAGTTTCACTCCACAGGTGGGCGCGGGGCTGCACAGGGAAGGAACTGGGCCGGGGTCTTTACCCCAGTGAGAACCAAACTGGGGGAACTTTCCAGTTCAGTGTATGGTTCTGCACGGCCCGGGGCCGGGATTCAATCCTCGGTCCCCAGGATGCAAAGTGAGTGCTTAACCCACTGAGCCATCCTGGCTTCCCCTAGACTCTTATTTCTTAATGTAATCTGTATATGCATGGCCACTTGCCACATCGACTCTTTCTTTTTTTTTTTTAAAGTGGTTTTTGTTTTTTTATTGTTTTTGACAGAGAGAGAGAGAGATACAGAGACAGAGAGAGTACTGAACTGGGGGAACTCCCCAGTTCAGCATATGGATCCGCACGGGCCGGGGCCGGGATTCGATCCTCAGTCCCTGGGGCTGCAAACTGAGTGCTTAACCCATTGAGCCATCCCGGCTTCCCCTCTTTCTTCTTTCACATGAGCTTTTGAGTGGTTTTGAATAGCATCATAAACTGTACTAACTGCCAAATCAAAACTAGTCAATCAAACGTCACTTGTATATTGAACATGTACTGTAAGTTGTCACAAGTTAGGAGCTGTGCCCACAAAGACAAACCAGGTAAAATTTTTGCTCTCAAGTGCTGAAAAAGCAATGACAGTAAGCTACTAAAGCGCATGCACGCATCCACACGCGCGCACACACACACACACACACGTACGTGGGCATCTTTCAATATAGTGGCTTTTGGCATGAAACAGGCAGATCATTATTTGAAAATTTTTTTCCCAGAGAACTTAGAATCTTTCCATACTGGGAAAGAGTGCCAGTTGGAAGAAAAATTTAACTGCTTAGTTTTTATAATCATTTTATAGCCTTGGTCTGTTTTTGTTTCCGATTGTCATTAAGTATTATCAAACTTTAAATGCCCTTGCTTGTTATTTTAAAGAAAAAAATTATTTTAAGCACATTATTTAACTATAATAAATCTTCCAATATCAGCAACGACTGAAAGTAATTTTGTGATGGAACATTTACTACCGGTAATAAATGGGTATATCTATTAGCAGAGTTTTAAGTTTTCAATAGATGTGTTTTTAAATTGTATAGTTAGAGTTAATTAGCTACCGTGTATTTGAAATGCTGCCTCAGAGCTCATCTTAAATCTTGATGTTGTAGCATTAATTATGATTCAATGAGATGGTTAGCAAAATTAAATTCAGATGAGTCAAGAGACTTATTCCTTAGAATACTACTGTTAGACCTACCAGGTTATCACAAGATGTGGTATTATTATTATTACTAATCCTTATAGATAAACCCTTTTTCCCAAATGTAAGTTATAAGGAGTGTGTGTTCTTGGTAAATGGATCACAGTTTCCTAGAGACATCCCTCTCAGCTTCTGGGGTGTCCAAACTTTTGGCTTCCTCTGGGCCACATCAGAAGAAGAAGAATTGTCTTGGACCACACATAAAATACACTACCACTAACAATAGCTAGTGAGCTAAAAAAACAATTTCAAAAAAATCTCATAGTGTTTTAAGAAAGTTTACAAATTTGTGTTGGGCTGCATTCAAAGCTGTGCTGGGTTGCATGTGGCCTGCAGGCCTGAGGTGAATAGCTTGGCTAGGCTAATGTATTCCTAAGGTTACACAATACTGGTCATTCCATATCAAAATCAAACAGAAGTAGTGTTTTTAATTGTGCCAAATCCCCCAGACTTGGGCTCTCCCCTTAGATCACTTGGTTTCTCAGGATCTGTTTCTGCTTTTATAAAAAATAGATCATTATATTAGGGTTTTTTTTTTTTTTGGTTGGTTTGTTTGTTTTTTACCAAATAATGTATATTTGTGAATCAGCATATATAACTCTCTAAGGGAACTATCATGAGTAGATCTCAGATCTGTGTACATGGGCACCTCCAAATTTAGTTTCCACTATGTTTCCTGGTTCTTACAGTTGGCAGGATCCTCCTTAGGGAGAGTGGTGCTATTTTCTAAATACACTGCGCCTGAGGGCTATGTGGCAATTACCTGTGCACCTAATGAGCTTGCCTAGATCCCAACATGGGCCACTATCCTCATATTCACTTAATACCTTTGTAGGTGTGAGGTAATCTTTCATGTAAATATGGCTAATGGAGTTTCTTGGGCTTCTCACATTTCATAATGGGCATATAATGATGAGGTTAACTCTGGACCATATATGTAGGCCCATATGTGGAGCTGGAAATAGCCCAGAGAAGATCTCAACTGAATTAGTGGCTCTAAAATAGCTGTATGTGCTAGAATAGACAGGGAAGCTTACTAAAAGCAGATTTGTGGGCTGCTTTACCAGAGAGTCTAATTCAGTAGGAGGTAGTTTAAGAATCTTGGGGAGACTGGGATGGCTCAACAAGTTAAGTGCTGGCTTTGCAGCAAGGATAGAGTCCCAGCCCTGACCCGTGTGGACCCATATGCTGAACTGTAGTGTGTCCCCAGTTCTGTTCTCATTGGGGTGAGCTTCCCACGTGTAAAGGTCCCCAGTTTGGCCCCCAACCCAGTGCCTGCCCTGTGCCCCCTGCCCACCTGTGTGGAATGAAAGCATGTCAAAAGTTGATGAAGTGCAGTTGTGGAGACTGCTCTGGGCACTCTCAGTTCTCTCTGTCTCTGTCAAAAACAATAAAATAAATCTTTAAAAAAAAAAGTATCTGTGATTTTTACAAGCATTTGAGGCAATGCTGATATGTAGAAAAGATGAAGCCATGCTGAGAAACCCATTTGAATCCATAGCTACATGAGTGCTACCAACATAGTAGACGAAAGGCTGAAAGGTGGAGATGGGGAGGGGACATCTCTTTCATATGACATGAGGTGGCTTTTGTTTTCAAGCATATTTTAGATAAAAAATATATATATATGTATCGGTTTTCAGTCCCTCTCAAGGTACCCATTCTCCCTTGGCCCTGTGCCCTCTCATCTACCTTTCTTATTAGACATGGTGAGTGAAAATGCTCCCTACAGACTAATAAAATTTACTGTCTCAAGCCTATGTCCAAATTTTTTTCTCCAAGATTGATTTCAGATTCCCTGCCTTTATATACTACGTTTGCTCTGCATTGTCTAATTTTACCTAAAAAACTAGGAAAGAATTTGTAAGGATTGAATTCTTCCCATATTATAAACATCCTTCCACCTCAGTGAGCAAAGATTCAAAAACATAGTTTAAAAGCGAAATTGGGAAAGTCGGGATAGCTCAGCAGGCTGAGTACTTGTGTTGCAACTGTGCGATCAGAGATTAAATCCTGGCCCCAGCCCATGCAACACGTATGCTGACCTGCATTGCACCTGATAACCACTGAGATAGTGGCGGTGGTTCTCACCTACCATGCAGGAGAACCTGGTTTGGTTCTCACCCTGGGTGGCCCCACATAAGCCTTTGTGGAATGAAACCATGTCACAACTAATGTACACCTATGGAGAGTTCTTGGGGCCCTCCCCCTGTTCTCTCTCCCTGCAGATGGTTCAGCAGAGCCAGCGTCTGAGTATTAGCCTGGGTCTCTCTGGAATCCTTGCAAGGACATGCTTGGGCTGACAGGAGGGGGCCACCCCTGAAAGGCCCCGGTGAGTAATGATGTTCCTCGTCACAGGTCAGAAGCTGTGCTGTCAGGGGGAACAGAGCTGTGCTGGTACAACAGGAGAACTCTGCATTCAGGTTTGGAAATGCCATGGGTGCCGTTTTTTTTTATGTTAAGGACTACTAACCTTTATTTCCAATTCTAGTCATAATAAAATGCAATTTAAAGTTGAGCGTCATTCTAGAAGAACTTTTTTTTTTTAATGTTTTATTGGACTTTGGATCATGTACAGTCAATCACCCTTTAAGTCCCGAGGCCTGTAACCTTCAAAGAAGTGATTTCATTGTTCTTTTATTTATTTATTTATTTATTTATTTATTTATTTATTTATTTATTTATTTATTATTTTATTGTTTCAGAGAAGGTAAGAGGGGAGGAGAGGGCCCAGAGCGGTCTCCATAATTGTACATCATTAGTTGTGACATAGTTTCATTCCACACAGGTGGATGTGGAGACTTGCAGGGCAGGAACTAAACCGGAGGCCTCCCCCGTGGGACGTGAGAACCTTCACCACCAAGCCATCTTGGTGGTTAATGGTTGTGCGACAGTTCAACATGTGGGTTTGCCTGGGTTGGAGCCAGGAATGAAACCCTGGATCTTGCAATTGCAAGGCAAGTGCTCAACTAGTGAGCTATCCCAGCATCCCCAAGGGGCTTCTTTCTACTGCTGCTAACATGGAGTAAATACTCTGGGAGCGCTGCATGGAGATACATGTGGATGCCTTTTGGGGGCACTATGCTAAGTATTGTGACCAAACCTAGCTGTGCTCATGGAGATGCCTGAAAAAAGATGAAGCTACACTATAAAGAAAGAATTATAACACAATGTATTTGGTGTTGCTCTTGAGATGTGCTTTCCTCAATTTACAAGTTTTGAGAACTACATAAAACAGTGAGTCAGGGTCTGCCATCAGAAGAAATGAGGTGGTATACAATTGAAAACAAAAACTATTTGTACAGAGAAATAAAATAGACATAAATGGAAGATTTGAAGAAGTGAACTAAATTAATTATCCCTACATTAGAGAATGAAAATATGTGGACTGTAATTGAGACAAGAAAGACAGAATATGATAGTGGGAAGTATTCTTTGGTGCAGAATGGGTTATAGCCTCCTAAAAAATGTATGTATTTCCAGCACAAAAGAATTAAAGTATGAGAGTCACAAGAACATACTTTGTATCATAAAGATAATTGTACCAGCACTGTGGAGGTGTGAAGATATTAGAAGTAGGGAGACCACACATTAGGGTTTGTAGTAGTGTAAGAGCTAAATGATAATGGTTTAGACCAGAGGTTCTCAACTGGAAGAGATAATCCGTCTTCCCCAACCACCTACACACACGCACACACACACACACACACACACACACACACACACACACACGTGTTCTCCTGACATCTGGCAATGTCTAGAGACATTTTTGCTTGTCCCAACTAAGAGTGGGCATCAGCCCCTCATGACAAAAAAATTATCTGGTCCAAAATGTCAATAATGCTGAAGATGAGAAACACCAGTGTAAACAAAGTCTGTGACATTATGAAATAAAGATAAGGCCACCTCTGATGAACAATTTTGAAGAAAAAAAAATTTTTTTTTTGACAGAGAGAGAGACAGAGAGAAGGGGGAGGGCCCAGAGCAGTCTCCATAGTTGAAGGCATTAGTTTTCCATATAGTTTCACTCCACAGGTGGGCACATGGCTGCGCAGGGCAGGAACTGGGCCAAGAGCCTCCCGCATAGGCCCCGGCAAGAACTGAACTGGGGGCACACCCCAGCTCAGCATGTGGGTCTGCATGGACCGGGATTTAATCCTCAGGATCTGGGGCTGCAAAGCAAGCGCTTAACACGATAAGTTATCCCAGTTTCCCTGAAGAAATTTTAAGATTACATAGAATGTGAGGAAAAAGGAAGAATCAAGGAATTCTAAGAATTTGTCAAAATAGGTATTGAAACACCCTTAATAAGTTTATTTTGAATATAGTAAAATAGAATGATATATTATCTGATTAAGGTTTCTAGTCACTTGTTTTTCAGAAGAGAATGAAGGTGGGCATACTCATAGATTTTTGAGTCACTGGCTTTTAAGTTATAGCTGATAACACAGAGTAAATGAGAGAATTGGAGAAGAATGTAGCATTTATAACCAGAGGTACGCGTCTGAATCATCTGACCTCCCTTTGAGATATTCTAACTTGGTGGATTAAAAGTAGGTTCTAAGAATACGTCTCCACGACTTGGCCACCGTGAACAGTGCTGTGATGAACATTGAGCTACATACGTCTTTGCGGATTAAGGTTTTCAGGTCTTTTGGGTAAATATGGAGGACAAGGATTGCTGAGTCATATGGCAATTCCATTCCTAGTTTTTTGAGGGTGGGGGAAGTAGGAGGGAGGAATCAAATGTTTGGTGATAGAAAGTGAGCTGATTCTGGGTGGTGAGCATCTAATGCGATGTATAGACAATGTCATGTAGAATTGTACACCTGAAAACAATGTAACTGATATCAATTAATGTCACCCCAATAAATTTAACAACAACAACAACAACAACAATAAAATAAATCTTAAAAAAAGAAAAAGAATACACCTCTTAAATATGCTTTATCAAGAGGATAAGCAATAAAATTTATAATGGCTCTCTTTGTGACAGGAAAAATAATATAGAAGGAACAAAGAAAATATCTTCTGTGATAATATCTTGTTTTGTGCAATTCAATTTTGATTCATGAAAATATTTTTCACAATTACAAAACACAGGTAAATAAAATTACAATGTCTAAAAATGGAAAGCAAACTTAACTAATATGTTTATTTATATTTTGAGTTGGTGGCATAACAAAGACTCTACTCCAGAAGGCTTTAAAATACAGTACTGTAGCCATATGCTATGGCCTGCCTTGTGCTCCCGTGTCTTCCTCGAATTTGCCTGTTGGATCTTTAACTCCCAATATGACAGTATTTGAAGTTGGGGCCTTTGAGGGACAGATTTAGATGAAACAATAAGGGTAGGCTCCTCATGGCAGTATGAGGGTATTTATGAAAAGAAGAGAAAACCTATCTGTGTGTTAGGACATAGTGAGAATGTGACAGTTTGCAAGCCAGGAAGAGGGTTCTCACCAGGAACTGAACTGGCCTGTATGGTGATCTTGGATTTCCCAGCCTTCAGAAATGTGAGAAATTAAATTTTTGTTGTTTAAGCCACCTAGTCTTTAGAATTTCGTTATAGCAGCTTGAGTTGGATAAGACACTCTATGTGTCTAATAGGACTGATATTTTAATAATTATTTCAGTAGTGCTAGTGGCAGAATTGCTATACTGAGACTTGTATGTGCATTTTTGAGCTAATATAAATACATGATTACACAGAAATCTATGTATCTTTGAAAAATGGGAGGTTTGGAATATAAAAATATGAGATGCAAATATATGATTCATGTGGTTAATAAAATTCTGAATCAGTCATAATATATTTATCTTTTTTAAAATTACACAGTTCTGATAACCCAAAATGCACAAAGTCACAGTAACAGGTACCATTACCAGAGCTGGACTGTGATCTCTCAAGACAAATTCCCAGGACTAGGAACCAAGGTCCCCCCGAAGAACAGCAGGATCCATGTCTGTTTTTGGTTCCCTTTTTAAAAAGGTAAATACAACACTGCCACTATCACCATAGAAGGAGGGTAGGGCATCAGTTCATTATTTTGGAAGCTGCTAAGAAAGGAAGAAGACCCCTCAAGTATTTAGCCTTACCTTTTCAATGCATAATATACCCCAGAGTAAGAGATTAGTTGGGTGAAGCAGATTCTATTTTAAGATAAATAGCCCAGCTAATAAATGAAGGAAGAATGTGAGAGTTAGAATAGCATAATTCTAACTCCTATTGATGAAACATATCTAGGTAATAATTGTTAGTGACTGGTAACATCACAAGAAGAGAGACCATCAAATGTGGCATGACATCTACCTGATAAAAATTCAAACCTGAAGTTGATAGAACATCTAGGCTTATTTTCAGAAAATATAAGAGATAGAATAAGTATAAAATACCACCTTGAGAAGATAATCTGAGATCTGTGAATGGTGAGAGAAAGGATAAACAACACAACTTCTTTAAAAAATAGATAGTAAGGAGTAGGGAGAGTGGAAGAAAGAAAGAGGGTTTGAGGGAAAGATATTTTAAGAGATTTAAGAGATACATGTCAACCATCAACTGGGATACATAACCCTTATTCATAAATTCTGATACAATCAAACAAGATTAAAAATAAAATAGTTCATGAAACAGTATGGTTGATTTTAAAATTAACTATTTAATATCAAGGAATTTATTCTAAGTTTAAGAGTGATAATGGTATGTAATTATGTTTCAAAATATTTCTTTTCTAAAATGTTCACTGATCTATGCATATTTTTGGATAGAGTATCTGAGATTTGCTATAAATAAATTTGGGGGGCTTGAGAAGCAAAAAGGGGTTTAGAAGAAATAAGGTGGCCATGAACTGAAATTATTAGAACAGAGTGATGGATGGGGAGCTAATTTTATTCTTCTCTATATTTTATATATGTTTGAAACATTTCATAATAATTAAGATTTTTTAAAGCTTTTAAAGTATTCTTGTTTCATTCAGATAATTCCTGATACAGAGTAAGACCTAAAAGGAACAAAATGAAAACCCAAAGCCCAGGAATACAGATTTGAAGAATTTGCTATGGGGAGATTAACATCAACAACTGACCCTTAGGGAAAAAATGCAGCATGATCTTTGGTGCAATTTCACGTGATGGAGGAAACCCTAAAAAGACCGCACTCTGGTGTCTGCACTTATCCAGAATTAAAAATGGGCTTGCTCATAGAATTTTGTTACATCTTGATCTGATCGTCGAAGAAATTACTCTGTCTATACATGTAGTTGCATGAAGACATATCTATACGTACCTACCTATACGTTCACATTAGTTAATTATGCTGGGCTTACTTGACTCTATTATGGTTTTTATAGGTTTCCTTAGTACTTTGTATTTATTTTTTAAACTCTGGCATATCTCCCCTCACTAACCTCCCAGAACCCCACCAACTTATCCAGTATTTATACAGCATTACTCAAACAAGTACTCAAAGGAAAGTTGGTGGGTTAGTTAAGTAGGATTGGATTGGAGAAGAAGAAAGACACAAATGAGAGAAATCAGAGCCTGGATCTGGGATTATAGGCAAGGTGGAAATATCCATCAGGAGCCCAGATCTGTTGAGAACAAACTTGTCCAACCTGAGGCCCACAGGCTGCATGAGGCTCAGGATGGCTTTGAATGTGGCTCAACAGAAATTCTTAAACTTTCTTTAAAAATTACGAGATTTTTTGCAATTTTTTTTAGCTCACCAGCTATCATTAATGTTAGTTTATTTTATGTATGGCCCAAGAGAATGCTTCTTCCACAGGGGACCATGGAAGTCAAAAGATTGGACACCCCTGGTTTAGAAGGTTGAAACTTCTTTTCCCCATAACTTTTATTCCAATTCAAAATAATTTTAAATAGGCCAAGCAAACATTGTTGAACATTATCATGAAGGGTAGCCTTTATGAGAAAAGAATCCACAACAGAACAGTCTTCCAGGTTTGTGTGAAGGAAAGGTGTACATGTGGATATGTTGCCAGTATTTTAAACCCTAAAAGCTGGTATGTAAGCCTTATCACTACTTTGGACCAACTAGGGAGACTCCTTGTTTCCAATTCCCCAAACTCACCTCAACTCATTCCCAACCAGGACTAAGATGGGTCTGATGATTTAAAATGGCTGCTCTGAGGTAAGGCCCTCTCCGGAGCTGGGCCTTCCTGACCATCTCTGTGAATGGTCATTCAGTGTGGTTGACAACTCCAGTTTCTAAGGACAGCATGGTGATTCCTGGGTAAAGAGGCCAAAGGGCAGAAACATCATGATGATCTGTGACCTGATGAAAGAGCTCTTTCAATTCCAGTTACTTTTTTTAACCTCTAAGAAATATCATTAATACAGGCCTCATTCTGCAAGACAATGTCACGTCTGAGCCTCAGTTTCCAAATTGGTTGATATAAATATAATTGCTGACCAACCCTATATGACCATAAAATATTTTAATAATTGCTCAAAGCTACTTACATTGAACAATATGACAAAGTTAACCAGGAAAGAAAAATGTGAATGGTTAATGTGGGCAATGTCTTGTGCTCACCTATTTTTCAGTTTCTTTGTTTAGGGCTCTCAGAACCCCATGGTATAATAAATGTTTACAGCATTGAGCTTCATTGTGCACATTATTGTATGTGGTCTGTGCCCCTAATTTAAGGAATCTGAGTCAGGAAATAAGCCCTACTCCTTCTGAAACAATGACAACCTGTACGTTGCATAAGTGTATGCTTTTCAGGACCTAAGCATCTATTCAAACACACATTGAATACTGGATGCCTCAATAGTGATGTCTTGAATTACCTCAAAATAATTGCGCCATTCAGAGAATTCTAGGTTGTTCCACATGGCATTTAAGCCTATGGTATAAACCATCCCCTCATGTGATGGGAACATCATGTGACCTGGGACAAATGGTTTATAAAGCCCAGACAGGTTAAGAGTTGTCAGAGCTTGAATGTGCCTATTGTATTTCAGTAATTGCCACTTAGTATTTGATTTAATGAAAGCTTAGAAGTAAAGAATGTTTCTATAGACATGCTGTTATGCTAATTTTTACTATGCCCTTCTCTGTCCTCCCCAACTCCATTTAAAAAGCTCTGTTTTCTATTATAGAACCACTTGCACTCTCCCTGCTTCCTGCATACATTCCCAAATCTCTCAATGGCCTCATTAAAGACAACTACTGTAAATTATAGGGTCTCTGTTTAAGGAGCTTGGCTTGCCCCAATCTAAAAATGCAAATTCTATTGTACACTCTGGTCAAAATATGCCTGCCTTCTATAAATGTTAAGCTGTTCAATCGTCTTTCCAGAAGACTGTTTCTTAGTGGAATTTCTTAACTATTTCCAATTATGTGTGTCTTGGAGGGAGTATATGTGGGCACATTAAAACACCTTGTTATGCTTGTAGTCTCTCAGGTCTGAACTAGGAAAAGGTGCTTTATTTCTTTTATAAAATATCCATTGATAATAATGAAGTTAGAGAGTCTGGAAGAAACTAGTTTCATCACCTTCAGCCCTTCAAGTTATACAAGCATCTGCAAGCAACAGTAGTGGAAAATAATCATTAGAAACATCCTATGGGAACTGAAATTCCAAAGCAGAGGCTAATTAGCCATCATTGGAATACTAGCCATTGCTCTTTTGCTAACTGTATCTTGGAGAGATTCCAAAACTTGAAGATCCAAGACTCAAATTTATTCTCTTATTAAAATTTATAATGATGTTCAGTTTATACAATGGTTAGAACTTAACTACCTTTTTCTCTTACTGTAAATCATTTGCTATCTCTCTCTCTCTCTCTCTCTCTCTCTCTCTCAAGTGTGTGTATGTTTGTGTAATTGAATGAAGGCCAAGAAGAAAGGGAAAAAAAAGTAAAACATGACTGTCTTTGTAATCTCATATCAAGCACCTTTCGAGTGTCTTAACATTAAATTAAATCTTCTGTTATTTATTTTCTTGTTCTAACTAGAACCATCAGTCAAAGGCAATGAAAATCTCTGAGATAAGTTACTTTGATTTTTGATGTGGCTGTGGAAATGACTACAATGACAAGAGGAATAGGTTCTGTCCACCACAAGTTTTGAAGTATATAAAAGCATTAGGGCTTTCTCAGAGATTTTCAAATCCCTAGGTCATCATTTGAACTCCTACCAAATCATTTGAAATCCTTAGAATGGCAATATTGAGGGAAATGAATTGTTATTAATGTATACAATAGCTTCAACTTTAGCAATTTAAGCATTCACTAAACCAACATATATCTAAAGCTACCTCATTAGCAAAAGAGAAAAACTAAAAATTAAAGAAATCATGAGAGCAAAGTATTTTTTGTTATTGTAGCAGTCATAAATAGCTTCAAACAAAGCCAGGAGACTGCTGTCTTCAAGTATAATTTGAAGAAAACTTGGAAACTAACAGGGCCTCAAAATAGGTCTACGACAAACTTGCCACTTATGCCTAAAACTCTGGAGTAGAAGAGAAGAAAGAACCATACGGTAAACATCCCTGGAAGAAGTAACTCCTGTGACATTTATTCCTGGTAAATTAGTTGGTTAAATACTGTGTAAGGCAAATTGAATTCTGAAATAAGTGAATATTTTGAAGATTTAATTTGTAGTTGGAAATACAGAGAGAACAATCCAGAAGATGCAATTAGCAGCTAACATGGTATAAAGAATAAGCTTATTTAGAATACATAGAAGCCACAAAAATTACAAAAAATTATGGCACCTCTGTCATATATAATTCAGAATAAAATAATAGAACTATTAAATAGAGTCAGTAAATTCCAAAGGCCAAAACTACTATGTTTCCTAATTTGAACTAACGTATCAATCCTATTATTTCATGTCTTCTGCACTCACTTTGCCTTTTGGGTATCCCACAGCAAGCTGAAGAATGTTCTGACAGAAGACCTGTACTAGGAGGGGTCGCAGACAAGTCATACATATTTCCTACTTTATAATTTCACCAACTGACTGACTGACTTCAGACAATACAAATAATGACTTCCCATAGCCTTTAACTCTTCATGGAAAAGAGACAAAAACCTTGTGAAGACATCATAAAAAATAATCAGGCCTTTTTGCCTCTGTACTAGAAGTGGGAGGAGTCACACTAAATCCTCAGCCTGAGTTTTCTCATCAATCTATATACTCTGGCATTCCTTAAGCCTTAGCTGATGAGAGTATTGTGTAATCATAGACATGTATAGGTATCAGGGATAGCAGGAAACATTGACTAGGGAGTAACCCTATGAGAACTTGTACAACCTTATACCTCTTCTAAACCAATGATGACAAAACTTGCCTAAGCATCAGAATCACCCAAGGGACCGCATTTGAGATCCATTGAATCAGATTTCCCTGGATACAAGTTCTGGTTTTGCCTTATTTAATAAGTTCCTCAGAGGATTCTCCTGCTGTTAGCCTGGCACTTTTCTGTGGCCTGACAGTTGCAAACTACTATCCTTTTTCTGTTGTTTATTATGGGCCTTTTATGTTTCATGCTATAAATCATATTCCCAAGAGCACTTTCAGCAACTTTTGAGCTTTATGCTTTCATTTCTTTTAAATTCTTGTTTCCTCAATGCCCTTTGCCTGTCTTAGGGATCTAATTCCCAACCCACATACATTTTCCAGTGCTTTTAAGTGTATTCTATAACAGATACTCAATATGTGTTAGCTGACAGGAATGGGAAATATGCTGCTCCCTCTGTAGCTCCAGAAATGCTTCCCTGGCTAAGCAACTCAGCCACAGGTTTACAGGTACTGAGTTTTAAATGGAGGTCAAATATCTTGTCAGAAAATCATAAGCTAGTCGTACCTATACTTGTGAGATTCATGGAAGAGTCATAAAAATAAAGCACTGAGGTAAGGAGGTCCAGGTTTTAGTTTAGGCTTTTATATTGATTTGTTGGACCATTTGAATAAGCCATCTACTCTTTCTGAACTTAAGTTTCTTTATTTGTCACTTGAAAAATTTATCATCTGTTTTATATCTACAGCTAAGGGTGCCTCTAAGGTTAAATTAGTAGAAAGTGCTACACGATGGTATTATTATTAATCCAGAAGCAACTTTTAAAATGGACTCTTTTAATCTCAAGGTCAATATTTTTATAGGTCTTCTACCTTCTAATTTTCACTGATCTTTCTCATGTGTGGAGATTGTGAAGGATCTGGTATGCCTGAGAATTCTAGATAATGTAGAGGAAAGAAAACACAATTTCTATTTCTTGCTTCTTCTATGTTTCTGAAAGCTGTTGTAACAAATTACCACAAACTGGATGGCTTAACACAACAGAAATTTATTCTCTCACATTTTTGGAAGCCAGAAATCTGAAATCTAGATGTTGACCTGGCCAGGCTTGCTCCAAGGTCTTTAGCTTACGATGTGACAATTATTGGTGTTTCTTGGTTTATAAGAGCCTAATTCTGATATCTGCCTTGTCTACTCATGAGCATCTTTTCTCTGTATGTATCTGTACCTAAATCTCCCTTTTCTCAAAAGGACACCAGTCATTGTATTAGGGCCTGCCCTAATCTAGTATGATTTCATCTTAACTTGATTGTATTAGCTAAGTCACTATTTTCAAATAAAGTCATATTCACAATTGTTCAAGCAGACATAATTTGGTGATGGTGGGGACAGTATTCAACTCAATACATTCCTATAGATTGTTTTCTCTCCTTTTTTTTTCTTGAGTCTCATTTATATCCATTTTTCCAAGGAAAATTATGAATTTCTTTTCAAGAAACATAAAACTTAGCAAACAGTCTATTTCTTTAATATCTTTTTATAAGAATAAGTTGAAACTTGAAAGAATATTGCAATTAGAGGGTTTAAATCTTCTTTGGAGGAATAGATAAGTTTAATTGTTAATGAGAAGGTGAAGGGAAAGATTGTGGGTCTACTGAGAGAAGGAAGTCAAAATGCACCCTAGAAGATATGAAAGCTAGGAGAAATTTTATAGTGAGGTTAAAATGTTTGAATAAAGACCATAAGCTATAACAGAACTACAAACTTATCTGGTGTATGTCATACATGTGGACAGTGAAGCTAAATCAACTCATCTGGAAAGAAATCTATTTCACAATAAAACAGATTTTATAATACTACCGGGTAATAAATCTAGTTAATTACTTCAAGTTCAGTATTTTGTGTATGAGTAGAACTAAAGTCTTTATTTCTGGAAGAAAATCAATAAAATGGGAGAAATTGTGCATGTAGAATTTAAATATAAAAATGTTTTATAAAAGATTATTAATTGGGTAAAATGTAAGCATTTAAACTTGGTCATGAAAATTAGTGAATCTATCATACGTTTTTCTTCTTTGTCTTACTCATCAATAAATTCAGACCTAAGTTTAGTTATGCTAAAAATGTATTTATTTTAATGACAATATAATAGTGGATGGAATTTATTGGTATAATAAATTGGAGTTATTTTTCATGTACATAGTTCTTTGCTAAGTTTGAACAAATATATGGCATCCATTTCTATATTTTACTGTCAAATATACCACAACAGATAGATTAAATTGATAGCAGAAAATATTAGGTTGATAAGCTATGTAGAACTGCTTATCTACAACAAAGATAATTTTATATGTTTCGAACCTATATAAATAAGTAAATAAATAAACAACAAGAAAATAATACGAACGAGTTTGCCACCTGTCCTTTCCTAATAAGGTTACTTGAGTGTCCTATGTGAAAAATGAATTCAATGTTCATTCATTCATTAAACACATTTTATTAAGCATGTTCAATGTGCTCAATACCATTAGTGTGCTGATAGCTAAAACAGACATTGAGGTCCTTGTGTAATTTACAGCCCAACTAAAACAAAAGTTATGAAAGTCAAAAAATAATTTTCACATTCAAACAATATTTATGGAAACCTTGTGATGCTTCAAGACCTGGCAGTGAGGGGCAATTATGAGCAAAACGTGAAAGATGGTCTCCATCCTGGTGTTCTGGTAGTTTATACTAGGGTTAATCACGTACACTTAAAATTTACCTGTAGCGGTCAATACTTTTTTTAAAATGCAGAGTGTTAAGGAACTTAGAAGAAAGATCTAATCAGTTCTAGTTGACTTCAGAAAGCTGAAGTTTGAGTAAGAATAAACTGGATTGAAATACATGCATGGGGAACTATCAATGGGGGCATTTCTGAAATGAGAAATGATAGATGAACATAGAGGGATCTGCAGAGTTAGACAAAGGAGGGCCTTGAAGGTCTCTTTAAGATTTTGATCTTTATCTTAAAATCCCTGGGATGCCTTTAAATACTTTGGCAGAAGAGGTGGAGAATCAAATTTGCATTTTAAAATGTGCCTCTGGCTGCATCAAGGAATGGAGTGGATTGGAAGGGAGCAAGAGCGAAGGTAATTGCAGACTGGAGGCCCCCACATATCTCATACACATACAATACATATGGTGTTGCATAAAGGTAGTAGCTAGCAGTAGGGATGAGGGTGATTATTGATACTCAAGGAGACTCAGAGGGCATTGTCAAAACAGAGCAGAAACCTGTCACCCAGAGACAATGCACGTGGAGAATGGCCTCAAAAATTGTATCCAAGAGGAGTTTCGAAAGGCAAGTGAGAATCTCGTTGCATCTGCAAATTCCCAGACACTGTCATATTGTATAATCCATGGATATTTGAAGAAGTAGAGACTAGATGAAAATCCAAGGTGCTCCCTCAAATGTGTTTATTTATAAGTTATCATTTTGACTCTCAGTTTACTTATTTGAAATGTGCAAGCATAACACATTATGTGCCCCATAGAAAGAATGTTTTGATTTAACTATAAAATGTAAAATAAATTTCACAAAAGCAAGAATGCTGTAATAACATGTTATTAACTTTGGGCTTAATTTTCTAAAAGCCTATCTCCCCAAAATATGGGAGAAAATAGGACTGAGTATTGTTTCTATGCTCAGAGTAAAGAACATTATTGTCTCCCTTCCCATTATGTAATTTTAAAGATTTTAATTCTTAGCATTTTTTTTTATAGAGCTCTGAACCCTGTGGGTGTTAAATAACTAGTTGCCTAGTGACCTCTTATTAAATGTTACTTTTAATCACCTTTCAGAGAGAATTTAAAGTAGGCTACAGAAGGACAGGCTTGATAACCTAATGGGTCTTTAAATGTCTGGGAGACTGCTGTATTGCATTTGAATTTGGAAACTCAAGGAGCTTAATTTCTTTAGAGAGAAGCTAGGGCTCAATGAGCTTTTTCCTATCATAAAGAACTGTGAAAAAAAAAATGTTTCAAGGGAATAATTATTTCTCTCACAGAATGACCTTTCCTTCATATACCTCTGGTTGGTAAAACTTCGTAAGTTCTAGAGGGAAAATGAATTCTGTAGAACTGTGTCTGTATTACCCTTTTGAACAAAAGAAAGATAATTTGAAAAGTGCTCCAAGAAATACCCGGATTGCAATTCAGATTTTCCAGAGTCTCTCTCTGTCTACAAGAGAAACATTTGGTCTGACCAACCCATGGGATGTGTCCTTTCTATTTGACGGTGACTTTCCCAATACCTGCACCTTCAGGTACCTGTGACAGCAGCTCACAGGATTGTTTTGATGAGCTGAAGTGAGCCGTCTTCCTTCTGGAACCCTTGAGCTTCCTGAAAGGTGAAGTAATGCTCTGGCCTTGGGCTATGGCACCTCCCAGGTTTGGCTTTCAAAAAGCTGATAATCTTGTAGAATGTGGTTCAAGTCATCACCTGTTTCAGATCCTTGTTTTTTTGTTTGTTTGTGTTGTCTTTCTTGTTTTTTGTTTTCTTTGGACCAAACTCTCCATGACTTGTAAACATCTATGACTGTATTTTCTGGATTCTGGTAGTTTCCAAACATCACAAACAGATACCTGCAGTTTTCAAATATCTTGTTATTAAGCTTGTAACTTTTTGAATTGGAGATAGCCTCTATACATGCATCACCACTTACCAACAATGACAATTGACTGAGCTTCTCTACCACTCAATTTCTTCATCTGAGTACTGGGGATATTAATAATGCCAAACCCATATGATCATTGGCAACATTGAAAAGAAAAACTCTCAGCACACCCCTTGACTCAATGAAGTATCCAAAACATATTGGCTGTTGTTCTCAGCCACGTCTGAAGTTTGTGACTAGAAGGATTATTTATGTACAGCGACTCGTACACAGTTGACGCAGCCTTCCAAAAAGTGTCAGTTCCCTCTTTTTTAAATGTTTTTTGAGGTAATGAGAACTGTAGATGTTTTTCTATTATCCACTGTAGTTACAAAATATTTTAGCTAATTGTTCTTTATACTTAAGCAAAGGTTATTCATTACCATTTACAGAAGTACAAGTTCTCTGAATATAATTTTTATATTTTCATGATAATTCAAAAGGAGTGTAATACCTGTGATGCCTCAAAGTCAACATTCTGCATAATATGTATATTTCTATACTAATATACTGAATAATGGTTAAGATGGTTTGACTAATAGAATGCTACCTGACAAAACAGCCATTATGAGAAGGAGCCAAGGTGGAATTTTAGAGCTGAAACAATACAAATATTTTAAACCTGATGTCTCACTGTACTAATGGAGAAATAACTCTATATCCACTTATTGGTGATACACACACACACACACACACACACACACACACATATATGTAATTTATAGATATAAATTTTATATATATGTGAATACATATTAATAATTTATATATAATATATATTAGTAATTTAACCTTTATATATTTTTCCATTGTAAGTCATGTATAGATATAGATGTAGACAATATAAATATAGAGATAGATAGATATGTATCCATATATTTCTATATCTATATAGGTAAATATATGTATTAAAAGAATAAGGACCAACTTTCAAGTCAGGCCTTATTACGTGAGATAATATTGTCAAATCTCACTTGATTATATATATCCTGGGGTTGACGTTACTAACAGCTTATTTACTTACTGTGCTCTACTAAACTGGAAGACCCATGGCTGTAATTCTAGGTTGTATTAGTTGTCTATTGCTGCATCACAAATTACCCAATCTTAGTGGGTGGGTTTCACTGACCAGCCTTTAATTTTCTCCTATTTGCTCTAGGTCTTAAGTCCAGGCAGAGCTCAACTGGGTTCTCTACTTATGATCCGTACGCGTTTGCTATTCTCATTGTCCCGGAAGCTGGAAGCCCACAACGAAAGTATGGGCAGCTTCTATCTCTTCTGAGGCCTCTCCCCATGCCTGGTGGAGGGCTACCATCTCAGTGTCCTTGTCACATGGCCTTCTCTCTTGGGAGGTGTCCCCTGGTGCCTCTTCATGTGTCCTAATTAGCTCTTCTTACAACATCACTCATGTTGCATTAGATCTACTCTAACAGCCTCATTTTAACTGAGTCACCTCCTTTAATCCCTATCTCCAATACAGTCATATTCTGAAGTACTGGGGCTTAGGGCTTCAACACACAAATTGGAAAAAACATAAAATGTAGCCACTAACAAGGTCTCTTCTTACCAAAATCAAGGTGTTAGCTGAAGCCATACTCTCAGGTGAGACTTGGAGGTCTTCTCCAAGCTCATCGATTGTTGATAAAGTCATTTTGGTTGAACTAAGTTGTTAAGATAAAAAATATGTATATTTTAAAATAAAATAAAATATACCCTAACCAAAATATACCTAATTAGATTTCTTATTAAATCAAGAAGTCACCAGGATAAGTTATTCACTAAGATCAAAGTCAAACTCTTAAATGAGTTGATATATAATATCATCTATATATAAACAGTATATATGTTAGATCATATACATATTTTAGGTCTATAATATATCATATAAAATACATTGTATTTATATGTATATATATTAAATCATACATTTGTCTATATACCTAAAAGAAAAGGAAGTTTTCGGTGGACCTTGATAATAATATCTGGGTTCCCTTCCCTTTAAAATTGTTGGATCTCTTGACCAGTCTGGACGTTGGAACGTTGGAATGATCTTTACCTTATTCTAATACTCACACTTTTTCTGTCCTGAGTAGCCACTTTTTAAATGATGCTATGTTATTAAGACTTTCTCTGAATGTATCCACTTGCTTAATAACTATCAACTCTTTACCAGTTGTTATTTATGGAGTTTTGTGCATTCTATTCCATTATAAGATGCAAGCACTTCAAGACCCAATAAATATTCAATAAAGAGGATGAATATGTGATAGTGTATTTCTCTCTCTCTCTTTCTCCTCCTACTCTTTCTTTTTCTCCTTCTCTCTCCCTTTATCCTTCCCTCCCTCTCTCTCTCTCCATTTCTTTCAGTCTTTGTTCTTTCTGTTGCATATAAGCTTCATGTTCCCAGTTTTCTTCTTACAGGTTTGATCAGAAATCCTCACATGGTGAGATAAATAAAAATGTCACTTCTGCTTATGGTACAAACTAAAAATAGATTCTTCATCGGGCAAATCCAAAGGGGGGGGGGATCACCACCACTACCATTTCTTGAAATTAATGATAAATCTTTCTCTTTTCTACTCCTCTATAATTCCTAAGCATCTTAGCATCTCAGGTGAATTTTGAGCATTTAGCAACTTTATTCTCTTTATATCTACTATGTGGATAAGATCCTAACTTTATATGATAAATAAATATTCTAATATCAATGAATTAAACTTTGTGTTAAAATAAAATAATGCTAGGGGAAGCCGGGATGGCTCAGTGGGTTAAGCGCTCACTTTGCAGTGCCGGGGACTGAGGATCGAATCCCAGCCCCGGCCCGTGCGGACCCATATGCTGAAATGGGAGCTCCCCCAGTTCAGTTCTCTCTGTCTCTGTATCTCTCTCTATCTCTATCTCTCTCTGTCAAAAACAATAAAAATAAAATAAATAAATGGCAAAAAATAAAATTTAAAAAATAATAAAATAAAATAATGTTTAGTCAGTCTACCGATTCAAATGTTAATCTCTTCCAGAAATATCTTCACAGAAATATCTAGAAATATGTTTACCTGCTATCTGGGCATTCTTTAGCCTAGTTAAGTTGACATCATAAGTAAGCATTACAGCACTCAGCAAACAGCAGAAGAAGAGGTCAGAAGGATAAGAAACAGGCAGCTTTTAGAATATTCACTTTAACTCTGATTGAGTTGGAAAAGCATTATAGGTTTTGAATAGATAAACTGCAAAATCTGACATACATTTTAAGTAAGACAAACACTTGTATTTTGTTTCATTCTCAACTAATGAATTCTTTGGAAGTAACAACTTGAAGTTCAGACCCAACTTGTCATCATTTATTTTATTTTATTGTTGTGGTTCTCAAGATCCAATTGCAAATATCTCTTGTGTACAAAATATCTTCAGGCACTCCTAAGGGCTAATTTATTCTCCATCACCCATCATCGTACTAATCAGAACAGAGTACCACTCATATTTTCCCTGTTGCTACAATCTAACACAACCTATTATTCCCAAAGTCCTTGACCCTTAGTTTCCTCATCCATATTACAGGATATACATGTTATTTCAGCTTATCTTACTCTGTTACTTGAGTCATGTGAGGAAAAATATTTATGAGCTCATAGAAATTAGTAAAACTCTACAGAAACAAATGTTTGATAACCTATGGCAATATGCCAGCCTTTTTAAATATTAAAACACTAAGCTACTTACCTCTCTATTATGTTTTTAAGTTGGTAAAATATTGAACAAAAAAGTTCTGTTTATTATTTCAAGACTCCTAACTCAGTTATCACTAAAAGTAATGTTATTAGAGATAGTCTACATCAAGTTTGTCCAACCTGTGGCCCTCAGTGTCACATGTGGCTCAGGATGGCTTTGAATGCAGCCCAACACAAATTCATAAACTTTCTTAAAACATTATACATTTTTTGTGAGTATTGTTTTAGCTCATCAGCTATCATTAGTGTTAGTGTATTTCATATGTGGCCCAAGACTGTTTTTCTTCCAATGTGGCCCAGAAAAGCCAAAAGATTGATACCCCTGGTCTACATTCTTGGGACCATGAAGGAATCAGAATTGTTGAATCATAGAGGCCTAAGGAATCACTGTGACACTTCATCTCATCAACCAATTTCACCTTTGTCAAGCTGACTGACTCTCTGTTCTTCCAAAGCGGCAGTTTGGAGAACGATTTATGTCTACCAACTTTCATTCCTTTTCCACATCAGAGAAGAATGAGGACAATTTCTAATTGTTTATTTATAAATCCATGTATTCTCCACATTGTACTTTTGGAATTCCTATATTGTGTCAGGCACTGTGCAAAGTTCTATTTTCTGTTCATTTCATGAGTTACTACTTTATCTGAAGTTTGATATTTTCAATCTTGAGTGTTTAAACCAGTGCCTCAAATACTGAGCAACCAAGTACTTCAACAACTATGCAACTAAACTTCTTTGTCAAAAGCAAAGGAAAGGTAGCATTGGCACATGCACATAGCAAGCCCTACAACTGCAGACTGTCCCAAACAAGACCATTTAATCAAGGGCTGATGCTCCATGATGCAAGTGCATATGTGTGTTGTTCAGGGGTGAGAGTGGGTGTGGGAGTGAAGACAAGTTAAGCATTTGGGGAATATCTAAATAATATAAAGACAGGCCAAGGTCTCTTAAACTTGAGAATACACTAAAATCATGTTAATGTGCAGCACAGGAGAATAAACATACTATTGTATACTTTTAAGTAAGTATTCTAGTATTTCTACCTTGGCTCATTAAGTACTGGGTTATATCTGTCACCAAAATGAATATATTTGTTATTCAGTTTCTAGTTTACCACACACATGCCATTCATTTCTCTGTTTGTCTCTCATCAAAGCACAGTATATATTTAGTGAAAAACAAATGCTAGAAATTGCCAGCTGGATGCTCTACCTCTAGACAATGACAATAAGAAGGGGCTGATGAACAACACTTCATGTTGTTGATGAGACACAATTAAAGAGGCAAATAAGGACAAGCATTCTACTAGTACATACACACACATCACCAGGCCAGTCAGATTTGACAAAGTTGCTCTATTTTCTTTCTCTCAAGTACCTAAAGATGCTAGGATTCCTGACATGGCCAATTAAATGTTTCCCAGATTAATCCCTTCATTCTAAAAGTATCCAAGATCAAAATAAAGATGATGTCAAACCCAGAAGTGATTCTGAGCCCTTGGGTTAAGAAGGCCAGCACCCCTGCAGAGCTGCATGACAACTTGTTGCAATGATGGCGGCAGAAGCATGACGGGACCTGAAGACAGTGGCTTCAACCACTCCACCTCATGTCATTTGTATATGAACTTATTAAATTGAAAGTATATTTGTGCAGTCTAATGTCTCTGAATTGGTCAGTACCACATTCTCAATTAATTTAGAATTCTCTCTACAATCACTCATGACCAGATACCTTCAAGTTTTCTTAAGTCATCAATGGTCCTTTTTAAACTTATCTGAGGTGGAAAATAACTACTCTTTCACTTACCCATCAAACCTGGAGAAGCTGGGTGGGTCGCAATAGCCATAGGAAGGCAGTAAACACAAGGCCTGGAGTCCATGAGATCTGAGTTTAAATCCCAACTCTCATAACTAACAGTAATTCAGCCAAAGTACTTGAACTTGCTAAACTTCATTTTCTTCAACTATAAGCAAAGACAAATCTGATTTCTAAGTAAGAGTTTTCCCATTAGGAATTAATTAGGGGAAAAAACACATAAAGTAATTTGTGTATAGTAAACACTCAGAGAAGTTTTGTGGTATACAAATTCTTAAGCTAAAGCTTAATGCAATGTGGATTTTAATAAGATTTTATTTAATTCATTATTAACAATTAAAAATGTAAGAAAGTAAAAATTTGGCTGAGCTCTTTATTCACTTATTGGATGTCATATTTTACTTTATAATTAAAATATTATTCAAGACTAATTGTATCCCAATTTTGATTCCATTTTTGTTGAGGATGGAAGTCAGAATTTCAGTTCACAGGGTGGAGATAATGAAATGTCTTGTTACTTGGTATAAGAAAGAGATAATAAGGAAGTCATTTATCATCAACCAATAATTGCATGATTTTTAATCAGAAATAACTGATTGGGGAGCAACTTTTGAGATCTTATAGACAGAAGAATCTGAATGGTTATCAGCACTCCGAGTCTGCGTCCCAGCTATGACCACCAACCTATTTTGTCAACTGTCTGTGCCTCAGCCTCCTGGTTTACAAAGTGATTCTATTTTTCATTATGTATAAGGCGTGGTTAATACCTGAAACCTCCTTTAAAAGTATTGTCACTCTGAGGGTTTTGCAGAGTAACACAATTTACAGCAGTAGGGAAGCTAAGTAATTTCAAAGCCACAGTTTCCACTACAATGTCGCTGTCAACATTATGCCAAATACACCCATTAACTAAAAATGCTGCTTTTTAAGCAGCCTGTTCATGCCTGTGGCTTCGTCTGCTTATGTGAATGTATTTGTGTTCATTGCCAAGTTATGCTTTGAGCTGGTGAACACAGATGCCGTAATGTAGGCTGGAAATACTATGTTTTGAGAAAAAAGTTACATCCTGAATTTCTGCCTGCTCCTCCTGTGTGTTTTATTCTCAATTCAAATGTTCATATAAAAGAAAAGATAATTACATGATTCATTTACTGGCTGCAAGTAAAGAATATGTGAGTTCACAAAGTACTGCATACATTTGTTGGGCTTTGAATTCCTCTTAGTGGACTTACACATTTCAGACGGGAGATGTTAATAAGGCTCTTTGTTTCACTAATTGCTGCCCAAAACAATACATAGGAAAACAGGACTGCTCATTTCTGATTTGCCATCCCAGACATGTTACTGCAAATGGATCCCAAGAGGACAATTGAAAGTGAGCTACTCTTTAGAAATGAGTGAGCTGACCCCTTCTGCATGCTCCCCAACACACACACACACACACACACACACACATCATCATCATCATCATCATCTGAAAACAAACGATTTCACGTGAGAACAAAGGAATGCCTTTTCAAAGACTGAGCAAATCAAAGTAAATATTCTTCATAACTCAAGAATCCCTTGGACCAACCCTGTCAGATTCTTAAGTTTAATACCCAGTGTGATGTGAAGGCCATTGTCTGCGGGGTCATTCATCAGGAGGAAACATAAAACGTAGTCACCATACCCTTTATGGAAATGAGAATCAGCCACTTGTAATCGATTTCCCAACTTGTCTTAATAAAACGTTGTGAGGACTGTTTCAGTTGCTGTAAGGAATGACTCCTGAGCTTAACAGCCTTAGGCAACAGCGATTGGAATCATGATGATGTAGGTCAGAACTGTGGGTAGAGCCCAGCTTCGCAGATCACCTGCTTCACGTGGTATCAGCTGGGCACAGGGTGGCTGGAAGGCCCCAGGTGGACGTACTCATGCACCTAGAGGGTAGTGCTGGCTGCGAGTCCTGTCTGAGCCTCTGCTGTCCTTCACGTGACCCTCTCCAGGGGGCTGCCTAGGCTTTTTCACAGCATAGAGTGGCTGGGAAGAATAAGAGTAGATACTTCAGATCACTTAAGTTTCAGTTGTTCAAGTGGCATGTCTTCGTTTCTGTAAAGTCTAAACCCCATTTTGCTTGCCAATACCTATTCCATTAGTGAAAGCCAGTCATTTTATCAGCCCAAATTCAAGGGGAAGAAGCGTAGGACCGACCTTCCAAAGTAGAAGCAGCAAAACATGTGTGGCCGTCTTTAATCCAAGACAGCCATGAGAAACCAAAGCCAGGTAAACGTTACCTTTACCAAGTTAACACTTGCTGCCTTAAATTTGAATGTTGATGTCTATTTAAACACTGGCTGCTCTAAAGAGCTAAAGAACCGGTGGTACAATCATCATGTAAAAATACTCGAATTCTAAGACTCCCCTGCCCCTATCTAAAATACAGTAGACAGTTAACTGGCATGTGTGGGGCTTGGTAGATGCCAGAGAAGTAAGTAGACTCTCCACTAACTGGAACTGAAAAAACTGGCACTCTCAAACAACCAGCAAAAAATCTCAAGCAACCGGCAAAAAATTTGCCGGTTGCTTGAGCTTCAGTTAAAGAAGAATCTACCTTTTACGTTTAAAATGCTTGTTGCAGATAGAAGGAATACATTGTTCAAAAATATTTTTCATCAAGCTTGTGCAACCCACAGCCCGCAGGGCCCATGCGTTCCAGAACAGCTTTGAATGCGGCCTAACACACATCTATAAACTTCCTTAAAACATTGTAAGATTTGTGTGTGTGTGTGTGATTATTTATTTTTAACTCATCAGCTGTTATTGGTGTTTTTGTATTTTATGTGTGGCCCAAGATAATTCTTCTTCCAAAGTGGTCCAGGGAAGCCAAAAGTTTGGACACACCTGTTTAAATGTTTATATATGTGAATTTCCCCCCTGAGATAGATTTAGAGGATGAGCTCATATATATTTAGGCTTAGGATGTTGCCATATTTCTGTAATACTGACACAGTAAACAGTAGAGTTAAAAGAATAAAAAAAGGTGGAGTAGGGTAGGAAATTGTCTGGCCAAACACAAGGCAAGATGCCTAGAAAGGAAAAAAAAATTATCTTTGATCTTGTCTGACGATTGGGTTCCCTGTGCACCTGAGTCTAGTTGCCATCAGATAAGCCTGAGTATTTTGCTTAGTACAGGTCTGACTAGCCAAGGTACCGGTTAGGAGTCTCAGTGTTGATTCTTCTATTAAATTCAAATAGCATGACTAAATGTAGCAGAATCTGAGGAACATTTAAGATTCTCAGCTTCCCTGCCTGTTTACCCCCCAAAGAAAAATATGTGCATTCCATCTGTCATATTTTTTTAAGACTGAAGGCATCTATGGAAGGTTATAAAGTATTTTTTATTATTTCTATTTAATTGGTGGGGAAATAGGTTGGTGTTAAGTGATTTGCTCATATTTGACAGTTAGAGATGGAACTTATTTGAAGCTCTCATCTCCTGCCTTTCTATGAACTTACTTTTTTTCTCTCTCTCTACTGGCAGACACACACATAAGTTATTACATGCAATTTACTAAATTCCCAAGAGAACAAAACCTTATATTTAATTAATTGACAATGCCAAGTTTAGGAGATATTAATGATGCTAATTACTAACCATATTATAATATTTCTTAAGTCAGGGGTAAGGAAGGGACTTTTGATCTTGATGATAATTATAGCCAGGATCACTGAGGCTAGAAAATACATTTTTAAATGACTTCCATTTATTCATGCTGTGTCCTTTCTTTCTGAAACCTTCAAACCTTCAGTGTAAGGAGGGAAATACAAGTAAATGCTTGCAAAAGCTAGTAAACTGGAACTCCTTCCATTAAAACAGAATAAAACAAACAAAAACAAACAAACAAAAAACCAACAACCCCATTTTCCGCGAATTGCTGTCATGTTTCCAAATAATCCCAATGTTTTCAGATCTTCCAATATTTCAAATAAAGTTGGAAATTCAGATTTTTACATGTACACTACATATTTTTTAAATGTTAGCAATAATTCAAAATTAAAATAGTGTGTGTGCCAGCGTGTAAAAAGTGACATAAATGAGTGAACACATATACATTTGCAGGGACATGTCAAATGTCGTTCATAAAACTTAAGTTTGAACTTTCTGAATGGCTTTTGTTTTTTATATCAGTAAAGACAAGACATTAGAAATAATTTCCTCATTTCCTTTTATTGCCTCCTAAGCTCCCAAAGGAGAGTACACATAGAAATGATAATATGTAAAGATAAATATGAAACATCCATATTCAGAGGGTTCCAAAAAATCATATACACATTTTAAGAAAAGAAAAATTGTATTCAAATTATAATACTCAGTATATACCAATAACAAAAGATGAATACAAGTCCTGCTTGACATCTGCAATTACAAGAGGTTCTCAGAGTGGTTACCATCAGCCCCCAGACACTTCTGATTATAGGAAACTATTGCTTAAGCCATGTTGACCAAAGTGTTTTCTCGTATCTCTGTGCGTGCTGTATCATTTTACATGTGTTTCAAACTTATCACAAATACGTGCAATTGTTAGGCATGTTGGAAGTTCTGTTGCACACTCACTCCTCCATTGTCATCATACTTCCACAACATTTTCGAATTTCAAACACCACTTCAAAATGGTCTTGTGCTCCTTGAATGACAACCGTGCTTCCACCATTTTCTTTGACTGTCCTGCCTGTCACATGGTGATGCTAGCATTCATTTGATTCATCCCATCTTTTGAGTGAACATCATACTACACATTGCTACCACTATTCAATTCAATTTTGAAAGTAATAAGTAGATAACATCTGTTAAAATGTGCATAAATTTTTTTGGCATCCACACTGTACATGCAAATAAGTGGTTTCTACAGTATTGTAAATGCCATGGTTTGGTAGATTTCAAAAATGATCATAAAATCTCCCATTCCTATCTGTCAATTTATGTGACCCTTCTCTTATTAAGATGTAGAGTTTATTTCTCTGCCCTTGAACCATTCTCCTTGTTTAGTTATTGAGACATGAGCGCATGTGACACAGGCATGAGCAGGGCCTTGGCAGGTGCTTGTGCACTTGAGTTCATCTCTTCGTGGACTCCTCTGCTCAAGCTGGGGCTGGGATTCGATCCCCGGACCTCACAGTTGCAAGGCAAGTACTCAATCTGCTAAGTTATTCTGGGATCCCAGAAAATGTTTAAATAACTATTTTTGATCTTGCCAAAGGGTATATTTTCACAGGTGGTTTTATATGTGTACAAGAAATAAAACTGTGGGGGAAGCCAGGATAGCTCAGCAGGTGGGGCACTTGCTTTGCAGCCCCAGGGTCTGAGGACCAAATCCTGGCCCCAGCCCATGTGGACCCATATGCTGAACTGGAGTGTGCTTCCCATGCAGGAGGCCCCCCGCCCAGTTCCCTCCCTGCACGGCCCCCTCCCACCTGTGTGGAATGAAACCATGTCGAAAACTGATGATGTACAACTATGGAGACTGCTCTGGGCCCTTCTTCTCTTTGTCTCTCTCTGTCTCTGTCTCTGTCTCTGTCTCTGTCAAAAACAATGAAACAAAATAGATCTTAAAAAAAAAAAGAAAGAAAGAAAACAGTGCAAGGCAAAATGAAGGTCCAAGGATCTGATGGTAATCAAAATCACAGTATGTGGTGGAAATGCTTTTTACAACACATTTTCACCATCTTTGAGTTGTACCGCTGATCACATTAAGATACACTGGACATTTGTCAGAGGAGACTAAAAATATGGTTAGAATTTTGGAGAAAAAAGATATTCCTTTGTTTCCATTTTAAAACTATCCATGGTTATACATCAAAGCTGTTGCTATTCTCACCCTTGATCCGTTCCTGGGATCTGACCCTCCCACACACCTTGCACACTCTGTTTCCATTTTACCTGTCTTGTCTCTCCTTTGAAACCCATAACTTTAAATACGTACTTGGTTTTTTTTTCCTCTTTGTCTTCCCATCTTCTATGGAAGGAGTTGAACTTATCTTTGTGGATCTTTTTCTTCTCTTTCTTAGTAAAAAACTAAACATATAAACAAACAAATAAAACCTAAGTGTGTTGTATTTTATTAATAAGTCCAAAGCCAAGCTCACGAATAATTTTGCTCACCTATTTAAATTATGGCCAATATCCTCTTATAAATTTTATCTGTCCCTCTGACTATGGGTTTTGGGGAACTAAGAGCATGGTGGATTTTAATGTTTTTAAATGAATATTTGGTGTGTTACCTTCTATTGTTGTGGTTTATGTTCTTTTGTGTGTGTGTTTGTTTTTTTAAGTAAAAGTCCTTTCGGTTGGTAAGGCACCTTCCTCTCCCTTCATTCTCTCAAATAGTTGCAGGAGTTTTTATTATCTTGAACATCTGGTCTCTGAGACCTAAAATTTGAACTATAAAGTTCTTTAAAAAAATACACGTGCATAAAAACACAGCTGTCTGTAGGTTTCTTTTGATCTTGCTGTAAAGAAGCTACATGTCACTTTCTTGATTTGAGGCTTTTCAAAGAGAGGGAACTAACAGACCTGGGACTTCTCAGCCTCTTCCTTTTCATCTTGCTCCTTAGGACACAGCCTGTGTGGGAAGTGTGGGCAAAAAGACATTATTTCATGCACTGATGATTATGTTGCATTTTGGTCAAAAATTAATTTGGACAAACTGAAGCATTCACTCACTTTTGGGGGCATCTTCCAAAAGACAACAAACAGTGAGCCTGTTTCAAATTTGCTTTTTGCACCCGGTTGTGTTTTGATAAGGGTGGGAAGCGTCATTTGAACTCATTATGTGATCACACTAATTTCAGAGTCATTTTAGTGACAGATGAAGGGCCTATGTTTTTGGACTCATCAAATGTCATGGATAAACCTATAGAATTATTTCAAGTATTTCATTAAATCAGTATCAACACCATGTGCCATTTTCCCTTGCCTATGCAGAATAAAAAAGAGAAAAGGAAATTACAATCACCAACCCTTAAGTAGAGGAAATTTCACAATGAAGTTAAGCCCATCAAACCTCACAATCTCAGTTTAGAAATAGAAAAACAAGAACACCAGTTTAAATGATAATGTTAATTTTTCATGTTCATTTTTCCTAGAAATGCAAAGTAATGGCAAAGCAAGAGTTCATTTCCAAAGCTAGCCCTAGAAGATTTTGTTAGGCTTTATTGAGGTATAATGGATAAATAAAATTATGATATATTTTAAGTAGACAGCGTGACTATTTGATGTCCATCTACATTGGTAAAAGATTCTCACCAGCAGGTTAACTAATACATCCATTACTTCACATATTTATCCTTTTGGGGACTGAGAACACTTAATTTCTGCTCTCTTAGCAAATTTCAATTATATAACATGTCATGCTCACCATGTTATACATTTGGTCCTCAAAACATATGCATCTTAATTGAAGTTATTCTTAGGCAGTTTATTCATTTTCCTGAAATGGTACATGAGATTACTGTCTTAATGTATCTTTTTGATAGTTTGTTGTTACTCTATAGACATGCAACAGATTTTTATATGTTGATTTTGAATTCTATTTGTTTATTCTAACAGTTTTTGCATGGAGTCTTTTGGGTTTTCTATATAGTGTGTCATCTGCGAACTGAGGCAATTTTACTTCTTTCTTATTTGGATTCCTTTTATTTATTTTTCTTGTCTAAATGGATACTTAAATATTTATAATAGTTATTATACTTGACAAATTGGCTGCTATATCATTATATAATGACCTTTTTTTTTCTTTTGTTACTCTTTTTAGAATATAGTCCTTTCTGCATGAAATAAGTACCGTTACCTCTACATTTTTCGGTTATCAATTTCACCATCAGTCTATGTATATTCCTTTTTTTTAAAAATTTATTTTATTATTTTTGACAGAGACAGAGAAAGACAGAGATGAAGAGAGACAGAGAAAAGGTGGAAGACCCAGAGCAGTCTCCATAGTTGTACATCATCAGTTTTCAACATGGTTTTGTTCCACACAGGTGGGTGGGGGCTGCACAGGGCAAGAACTGGGCTGGGGGCCTCCTGAATGAGAGGCACATCCCCTTGAGCCAGGGGCCAAACCTGGGGGGCAAGAACCAAACTGGGGGCCTCCCACATGGGAAGCACTCCTCAGTTCAGCATATGGATCCTCACAGGTCAGGGCCGGGATTTGATCCTCATTCCCCGGTGCTGCAAAGAGAGTGCTTGACCCACTGAGCCATCCTGGCTTCCCCTATATATTTTCTTTTATATATAGTATATAGTTAAGTTTTAAGGGTTTTATTATTTATTTTTTAATCCATTAACCCACTGTATGTTATTGATTGAACAAATTAATTTATTTGCATTTAAAGTAATTATTGATATAAACATACTATGGCTATGAGTTAATTATATTCTGGATGTTTTGCAACGCTTTTTATGTCTTTTGTTTTTTCTTGCTCTCTTTGTGATTTGATGATTTTCTGTAGTTGTATGCTTTGATTTCTTTTTATTTATCATTTGTGTATCTAATACAGGTTTTTGCTTTGTAATTGCTATGACACATACATCCACCAGCTTGTATTTAAAACACTATATTTTAAGCTAATAATTTAAATTGGAACACAAATTATAATGCTATATTGTTACACTCAGTCTTATACATGTTATGGTATTAATGTTGCAGTTTACATTTTTATATTTGTATACATTAACATTTTATTGGAGTTACTTTTTAAACTTTTGTTCTTAATCTCTATACTTGAGTTATATGTGATTTACCCACCATCATGACAATATTAGAGTATTCTGAATCTCACTATGTGGTTATCTTTACCACTGACTTTTTTACTTTCATATGCTTTTCTGTTACAAATTATCATCCTTTAATTTCAACTTGAAAAACTCCCTTGAACATTTCTTGAAAGGCTGGTAGTGTGGTAATGGATTCCTTCAGCTTTTCTGGGAAGCTTTTGTTTGTTTGTTTTTTCTTTTATTGTTACATTTATTATGGTTACATTGGTTAGTAACAATTACATTGGTTCCAGGCATACAAGTCTTTCCAGTAGCATACAGTTAGCTCCCCTCTCTTCTGTCTCACCTCCCCCACCCCCTTATCCTCAGGTAACCACTAAACTATTGACTGTGACCGTGAGATTTCGTTTCTTTGTTGCTTTCACTTTTATATCCCACACATGAGTGAAATCACACAGTGTTTTGCTTAGCATGATGATCTCAAGTTCCACCCCTGTTGTTACAAGAGGTAGCATTCCATCTTTCCTTATCACTGAATTAATATTCCATTGTATACATGTACCACAGCTTTTTTTATCCAGTCATCTATCAAGGGGCACTTTAGTTGTTTCCATGTTTTGGCCACCATGAACAGTGCTGTGATGAACATTGGGGTACATATGTTTTTACTGACTAAGGTACTCAAGTTTTGGGGGTAGACACCCAGAAGGGGGATTGCTGGATCATGGAGTAGCTCCATTCCCAATTTTCTGAGGACTCTCCATGCTGTTCTTCATAGCAGCTACCAGTTTACATTCCCACCAGCAGTGTATGAGGGTTCCTTTATCTCCACAATCTCTCCAGCACTTGTTGTTCCTTGTCTTGTTGATAATAGTCATTCTAGCAGGTGTGAGGTGGTATCTCATTATAGTTTTCATTTGATTTTCCCTAATAGCTAGTGAAGTTGAATTTTTTTCATGTCTGTGTCCATTTGTATGTCTTTGTGGATGAAGTGTCTATTTAGATCTTCTGCCCATTTTTAATTGAATTGCTTTTTTTTTTTCTATTGTTGAGTTGTACGAGTTCTTTATATATTTTAGACACTAACCGCTTATTGAAGCCAGTTTGCAATATTTTCTTCTAAATTGACAGGTTGCCTCTTTGCTTTCTGGGAAGTTTTTTAACTCTCCTTCAATATTGAAGGTGTTTTGCCAGATTAGAGTGTGCTTGGTTGGTGTTTTTTTGTTTGTTTGTTTGTTTAGTTTTGACACTTCAAATATATCATTCCATTCCCTTCTGGCTAGCTAGCAAAGTTTCTGCTTTAAAAGCCACATATAATCTTAGGTGGGTTCTCTTGTATGTAACAAATTGCCTTTCTCTTAGTACTTTTAATTTCTCTGTCTTTAACTTTTGACAATTTATTAATAATTATAATGTGTCATTGAAATGAGTTCCCTTGGATTCATTTTATTTGGTATTTTTTGGGTTTCCTAAATGAATATCTGGTTCATTCCCCAAGTTGGGGACATTTTCAGCAATTTTTCTTTTTTTCAAATAAGCTTTCTGTTCCACTTTTTTTGGTCTTCTCCTTGTGGAACCCTTATAAAGTATATGTTGATTGTTAATGGTGTACCATGAGTCTCTTAATCTATTTTTACTCCTTTTTTATTCTTTTAATTTCTCTGGACTAGTTCTACTGCCATGTTTTTATTTTGCTCATCTTTTCTTCTGCTGGATCTGGTCTGACATTGAACTCCTCTATTGAATTTTTCAGTTCAATTATTATATTTTTCATCTCTGTGATTTCTGTTTGGTACATTATTATATTTTCTATTTCTCTGTTGAAATTATCTCTGTATTCATTCATTCATTGCTCTCCTGATGTTGGTGAGAATCTTTAATGATTGTTATTTTGAATTCTCTATCAGATAAATCATTGATCTCTATTTCATCAAGATTTGTTTCTGTAGGTTTTTTCTTTTCTTTTGTTTTTTTTCTTTTGCTCTTTTGTTAATTATTTTTTGCTATATTTCTATTTTCCTCACTCTGTGTTAGTTTCTGCATATTACATAAAACAGTTACCTTTATTAGTGTTGAAATACAGTTCTTGTGTAGATGAACCTCATCAATTAGCTTTGCCCAAGCTCCTGGGTGCTTCTGTATAACCTTTGCAATTATTCATGTTGCAACCTTTTTCACTGTGGCTCCAAGTAACTGACCATGTATCAAGACTTGTTAGTATCCCAAAGGAGAAGACTGCAGTCAGCACCTAGATATAGGCTGATCAGAAACTAGACCTTTAGGCAGCAACTTGTAAAGTATCCAGTCAAAACCCTTCAGGGAAAGATTAGGTGATGGATATTTTTGCCTGTTTCCCCTGCACTGTTTCATGGCAATTGCTAACACACCTGTTCACAATTGTATCTTTGTTTGGTGTAGTCCTGAGAGTGCAAGTCTCATTGGCTTCCAGAGTTAGGTAATTTGGGGCCCTGCCCTTTGCTGGAAAGCATAAAATGTGTGGTTCTAGATGTGTAGTTCAAATCATTGCTTTGTGTGGAAAAGATAGGAATTGGGGTTTCCCTCTCAATTATCTGTCACTGTGCCAAAGGAAGAGTTTATGGTGAGAGTGTTGCTCATCCTTCCGTACCATATTGACCTAAGTATTTCCTCAGTTGCCTAATGTAGAGAGTGGCTTAATTAATTTCTGGATTCCTCTCAGAGGGAATTTCTCAGTAGGTATTTATATACCCAGTGTGCCCATGGGAAGATGAAAATTTAGGAGCTTCCTATGTCATTGTCTTGACCTTAGAAAGAAACAATCATAATAATAAAGGCAAGTAGGAAGATGACCATTAAAGATTAATACCTAAACTGCATGACTGTTAAGAAAATTAAAATGATTTAAGCAGAATTTAACAAACTGAATTCCATGTTGCTATCAAATAAAAGGTGAGAAGCAGAGAGCTCTGAAAAAAAAAGAGAAAGGTTAGCATGAGCTAGATCTGCCTTAAGTGAGGCACGATATGGAGTGAAAATGGGATATTGGTGAGAACAGAGATGGTGGTGGAATTACTAGGAGGATCAGGAGACAAGCTAACTGGGCATGGAGGGAGAGAATGGGAAAAACAGTCAATACTTGGCAAGGAGAAAGATCATGCTACCACGTGTAATTGAGATTAGAGTCATAGGCCAATAATACAGACTACTATATACATCTTATAAACAGAAATTAATAAGTAATTATCTTTATTGTGTATTTCTAAATTTGATTCACTGATTACTGAATTTGGGGGGACAGTATCCCTTTTTAGGTCTTTCAACAAGTTACATTATGAAGTCTTTTTTAGAAGTGGCATTTTCTTTGAGTCTAAAATATAAGGGTGATTTCCAGCCAATAAGATCCAATTTTTTTTTTTAAGATTTATTTTTATTGTTTTTGACAGAGAGAGAGAGAGAGAGAGAGAGAGGTAGAAAGACAGAGAAAGGGGAAAGGGCGCAGAGCAGTCTCCATAGTGGTACATGATCAGTATTTGATATAGTTTTACCCCAGAGGTGGGTGCTGGGCTGCACAGGGCAGGAACTGGGCCAGGGGCCTCCCACGGGGGAAGCATTCCTGAGGAGGAGGTCGAACTGGAGTCCTCCTGCATGGGAAGCTCACCCCAGCAAGAATTGAACTGGGGGCACACCCCAGTTCAGCATATGGGTCTGAAACAACGGGCCAGGACCAGAACTTAATCCGTAGACCCCAGGGCTCCAAAGCAAGCCGTCAACCCGCTGAGCCACCCAGCATCCCCCAAATCCAATTTCTTTAAGCATAAAACAAACTGTTAATGTACAGACCATCTTGACATATTGGAAAATATATAAACTATAAAAATTCTTGTTATGTGTCACTGAACTTAGTTTGAAATAAGATACAGCCACTGTTTTAGTGCCTACTTGGTCTTTGAAATACAGTAGCCAACTTTTGGTATTCTTTCTCTATATACCCTGAATCTGTGTTGGCTATTTTTCTCTAAGCAAAGGTTTTTTAGTACATGATTTTATACCTGGCATTTTTACAAATTTAAAAGCTGACTTGTTGAAGGTTATGCTAAATCAAAGGTTGCATATCACCAAGGACTACAGTTCAGACTGTATCAGTGTAGAAAATACAGAAGTCTAAAGAGAAAGATTAGTTTACTTCTCATTCAGCAAATGTGAAAATGTTTCTATGTCACATTGTCATGAGGGAAAAGAACAACAACAGCATATTTTCTAGGGTTATGATAGTGTTAACAGGGTTTCACCTTTGTCCTATTTTGTCACATGGAAATGTAAATAAAGGTAATTGTGATGGCTAGGTTTTGTGAGAAATGTTTACAGAATTTTTTACATAAAACAGTATGTGCTTTCTATTAATAAAGCAACAGACAAGTGAGGAAGTGAGTGGACCCTTTGTTTTTAATTGCATAGCTGAACAGGGAGAGAAAAGAACAAAATGCCTATTTACATTTTAAGGATAATTTTAAATAATAAACTTCTTTGCTTCAAGGTTAGCATTTTTAAATTATGCTTTAAGATATTCAGACACTATTAATTGGTCATTTCATACATGTAGGTATATATATTTGGTAAATACACTTAAACATACACATAGTTGCTTATACACACGCATATATGAATTCACACATATGTACATATATCTTGTTTATTATTTACCACTGAAGGTATAAGAATGTTGGCATTAATTTTGACGTAAGTTATGGACACAGGAGTTGATAGGAACATGGCATCTCGTTTACTAATCTCATAGGAGATGGCATCCTTATTTGGGTACTTGCATACAAACCGGATTTCTCCAGAACAACCAGAAACCCGAAACTTCGTTAAGTTTCATAGTATTGCCAGCATATGTTTATGCATCATAATGGGGTGTCAATAATATAATTGTATGATTGTAATGAAAATATAGGACACTTTATTTTGTCTATGGTGGGGAGTTCACTACCGTGACTGCGAGGTCTCAGCTGACGAGATAACCTGATTGTGTAACAGCTCTTTTACCATAGCATTGTCAAGCTAAAAAGTCCTTTAGGGGAAGCCGGGGTGGCTCAGTGGGTTAAGTGCTCACTTTGCAGCGCCAGGGACTGGGGATCGAATTCTGGCCCCAGCCCATGTGGAACCATATGCTGAACTGGGTAGTGCCCCCAGTTCAGTTCTCTCTCTGTCTCTGTATCTCTGTCTCTCTCTCTCTTTCTCTCTCTCTCTCTCTCTCTCTGTCAAAATAAATAAAATATATACTGTATATTAAAAAAAATCCTTTAATCGATTATGTTTT
>PVKE010004767.1:47500-62547 GCA_004027555.1 Craseonycteris thonglongyai
ACCTAATTATTTGACCACATTCTGCACCAGGTTTACCTATATGATACCGGATGTGCTAAATTACCTAATGTCAACTTGGATCTACCACTGTGCCTTTGAAGGATGGAAACTCTGTTTCCCAGGGTTGCCTTTCCTGTATGGTTCTGGCTTGGATATTGTCAGTGAGAGGAGCTCATGCTAACCTTGGCAGGTAGAAGTGAAGCAGAAGCCATTATTCTCTACGGGTGGTCAGTTGGACTGTCAGGTAGAGAAAGAATCCAAAAGGCTTCGAGAAGGCTCTTAAGACCTACCCACTTATGTCCTTCAAGCTGATATTTTTAATTCTCATCTGCATGACCTCTGATGGCGTTTCTCCCTTGACCTTTAATGGCATCTTCTCAGGCCTCTACTGTCTCTGCTCTTCCAATGACATGGAAGCACTAATGAAAGTCACAATCTTTATATCTCAAGCACCATGAATGGCTTCTATTCTCCTGATCAAACAAAGGTACAGTGAGGGACATGAGCTCAAAGCCATCATCCACTTCTATTCTCCTAATCAAACAGCGGTGATGAAATGGGCACATTTTAAGCATAGGTTTAAAATATTTTTGACTGAGTTTTACTATATATGAGTTTATAAGTACATTTTAATAATTTTCCATAGTTGACAGTATAATAAAAGATATGGTAATTCTAGCGAATTATCTTTTAATTAATTACCAATCTTTTAATACAGTAAATATGAGAAGTTTAGAGTGAATATACAGATAGAAAGTTGTTTTTCTTTTCAATAACTTTTTTTTCTACATATAGGCAAAAAGAAAGAATGCCCAGACCCAAGAGATCGTACAGGTTATATAGTGACTAGAATTGTGCCCCCTCCAAAATTCATGTCTACTTGCAACCTCAGAATGTGACCTTATTTGGAAGTAATACCTTTGTATATGTAATTAGTTAAGATAAGATGATGATTTAAGACGGGCCTAAAATTCAGTGATGGCGTCCTTATAAGAAGAGAGAACACAGAAAGATACACACAGGAACTTAGGCTATGTCAAGATAGCAGGCAGAGATTGAAATAATTCAACCTTTAGCCAAAGAGTGTCAGAAGTTGCTGGCAGGTACCAAAACCTAGGAAGAATAAAGTAAGTATTCTTTAGAGTCTTTAGAGAGAGCATAGCACTGCCAGCACCTTAATTTCAGACTTCAAGCTCTAGAACTGCAAGAATAAATTTCTGTTCTTTAAAACACCCATTTTGTGGTAACTTGTTACGGTAGTCCTAAGAAACTAATACAAGCTATTTCTAATAAACTTCCAAAAGATATGTTTGTATGTCATGATACTATAATGTTGTGGAAAAAAGTAAAATGTCTCTCAATCATTTACCTTATAAATAAATCTGACAATGTCAAATAATAAAACAAACAAAAACAGCCTTACATAACTATAAATGCAAAAACATTAAATACTATAGTATTAGCAAAGACAATATCTAAATTAATGCTTTAAATTAGGAGTTAATAAATATCACCAAGTAGAATTTGTTCCAGGAATTCTAAGATATTTCAATATTAATAAAATCTATTGATAACATCTGTTATGTTACAAGGACAGTCATAGAAAATATACCATCATCTCAGTGCATGCTAAAAAGATACTCAATTAAATAAAAAAAACCCCAAAACTATTATTTAATCAAAAGATAATTTATAAATATATTAATAAAAGGAAATGCCTTTTAATTGATAAAAAAGTACCATTTCAATCAAATAGCCACCATCACTAGCTAAGTGGCAGAACACCAGACACTTTATCATTAGAGATATTAATAAATCATGGATGTCTGCTGTCATCCAGTTTTTTGGCATTATATTAGGATTTCTCTCTAATAAAATAAGACATGAAATAAAAAAGAATTGAATAAAATGGAAAAGATTATTTTATCAATGTATGCAAATTTTATGGTCTACCTTGAAAAAACAAAGAAATCAACTAAAATATACTATAATTAATACTATCAGTAGTACTTTGAATATGAAAGCATTTTGTAAAATTTATAAACAAAATAAATCCTTTTGCTATGTATTAACCATAATAAGGTAAAAATAAACAAATAACAGTCATTTGCAATAACAACCCAAAGTATAAATACTTAGAAATAATCTAAATTTTTAAAATATATGGTTTTTACATAAACTTACAGTGCAATATATGTTATAGTGTTCAGTAATAGAAGAGTTGAATAAGTAGAATAATCAACAGTATTCCTGGAGAGAAAGATTAGTGAAAAAAAAACATTTAACTTTCCTCCAAATTAATGAATAAATTTAACAATTTTTACTTTTTCTGTGTAATAAATGCTATCTAAATAATTTTCAGGAAAAAATATGTAACATTGGTAAATGTGCTTCTCTATATGTTAGACTAAATGTTAAATGATAAAGATTGATGGATAAAAAATGAAAAACAATGAATATTATTAGTAAAATTATGAATACAACATAGATCACTTGAAAAATCAGATGTGGGGACAAATTTATTATTTGTAAAGAAAAACTTAAAATTATTTTTATATCATATACCACAATAAATTTCAAATAAAATAAAGATTTAAATGTAAAAAAAAAAAAGAATCATGAAAGAGCTAGGAGAAAATGTAGCTGGCATTAATTCATTTTAAGTTTGAGAAAATCTTTATTTGCCTGACATTAACAGTGAAAGATATATCTGCATAATATATTGTTATATATTTTATGTGAATAAAAAGAAAAAGATAGAAAGAGGCAGCATTAACAAGGCTAAGAAGTAATTACAAATAGAGGAGGGGAATGATAATGTATATGATGAACAAAAAATAAATATTTCTATTCTATGAAGATGTATTTTAAATTTGTGAGTGTGAACTGGAGGGGAAACATAACTATTAGATATTATAGCCTCAGCATTGTACATAGAGTGACTGCTCAGTGTATGTAAGCTATTATCATTTTGATAGGGATAGTATAAATGATCTGAATCAATAAAAGATAAACAGTTACCTAGAAAAATTGAAAGAGCAATTGGCATGCACAGAAAAGCACTAAAAAGGCTCAGTAGACGATAAATATTGAAGATATTTAAAATGCATAAACAATTTCACAATGTAATTTATAAAAGGCAACATATTTACACAAATTGGGAAAGTTTTTAAAGAAATAATAATTACTAAAAAAGATATTGGAAGAGTATGACCATATGTGTTGGTGGCTAAATTCTAAATATAAAAATCAGGGCAATTTTGACCATATGTATTTAAAATACAAAACAAACAAACAGAAAACTTTAAAAATGAATGTGTTAGTGCAATTCATCTTTAAGAGTTCTAAATAAACAAACAAACAAAAAAATGTGGTGAAAAATGCATACATGCTTCTTTCAACACCAGAACCACACTGAATACTTGAAAATAAAGTTTTGGATAAGAATTGTATCTTCATATAAATAAAATGTCACGCTTTTTAGAATAGGGTTTAAAAAATTAAACTACTTAGGGAAGCCGGGATGGCTCAGCGGGTTAAGCACTCAGTTTGCAGCCCTGGGGACCCACGCAGACCCATATGCTGAACTGGGGTGTGCTTCCCATGCAGGAGGCCCCCGGTTCAGTTCTTGCCCTCCAATTGGGCCCCTCAGTTCCCACCCTGTGTGGCCCCCACCTGTGTGGAACAAAACCGTGTCAAAAACTGAAGACTGCTCTGGGCCCTCACCCTTCTCTCTCTGTCCCTGTTTCTTTCTGTCTCTGTCAAAAACAATAAAATAAAATTTTAAAACAAAATTAAACTACTTAATAACTATGTGTATAGTAAATGTCTTTTTTATTAAAAGTTAAGATAGGTAGATACATATGTAAAAATATCTGGAATGACGCAAATACATATATTACATACCATATATATTTCAGTAGTGATATGACTGATTTGTTCTTTATGCTTTTCCTTCATTCCTATGTTCCCATCATGAACAGGCATTTACTGGGTAATTACATATTAGTTGCTACGGCAAAAAAAAATTTATAGAAATTAATGTTCATTGACATTCAATTGGAAATGCCATATTAAATTATTAAAGGGAAGTTACAGAACACTTTATATAGTGTAATTATAAGATGTGAAAACAAAATCTTTAATGAAAATGAAAGAGAAATAAAAAGACATAAATAAAGAAAATATTTATATAGATTAGATAGGTATAGATATAGATACAGATATAGATAGATATACTAATGGGATGTAGAGTCCAGCATAGGGAATATGACTATACGGTATTGTAATGGCTGTGTATGGTGTCAGATGTGTAGTAGACTTGTTGGTACTATCACTTTGTGAGGTGTGCAAATGTTTAATCAATATGTTGTTTGGTACACCTGAACTTAATAATATAAAAATAAATAAATAATAAATTACAAGATGGTTTCAACTAAAAAAAAAAAAAGATGTGAAAAAACAAACAAACTGAAGTACATAATCCAAAATGTCCTGTCTAGTAGGTGGATTTATAAATAAACTCTCTTGTTTCCTTTTTATCTGTATGTTTAATGTTTTAATAAAGAATTTAAAATAAATAATAAAGTAGTTATTCAAAAAGTATAATCAAATGCCAATGAGCCAAACAGCAATTAAAAATTGAAATAGTTTATTATTGTTCAAGTGGACTTCAAGTTATATACTTTTAAAATACATATCCAGTAAGAGTTTCAGCTCCTATGTTAGCATTATTCCCATTTTTTTACTATCTACTTCTCTCCCACTTATGTCATTTTAGGCTTCCACAGGCATACAGCATTGGCATCATGTGGGAGCTTTTCAGATACTACAATCTCTAGCCCCACCCAGATCTACCCAATCAGAATCTACGTTTTAGTCAGAGCCTCAGGGATTTTGTATCTACGTTAGTTTGTGTTTCACTGTGTTATCAGTCAAGTTTACTAAAACATCATTTCTTTTTTGATGCTATTTGGACCACACTATTAAAATAGCAAATCTTGTTCCTCTCTGTCTAGGCTGACAGATGTACCATTTTAAACAGGACAAAACTCTACGGTATTGTCTCTGTTTCAAACGGTACATGTGGTCAGCCTAATCTCACTGGACTACATTGAAGGTATCTGTAGGCTGACCGTAGGTACCGCTTGCAACGGGACAGTACCGTTATTTTCTGTCCCTTTTAAAATGGGACTTCTGATCAGCCTATCTCAATCTCTTTCTCCTGGTTCATTTTTCATCATAGCAAGTACTGTTATCTGATCTTATAGCTTACATGTATTAGTTATCACATTCATTTTTCTGTAATTCTCTGCTTTCTCTGAGTTCAGGGGAAGTTAGTGAATAGGCTTATCTGGTTGTGAAACATGGTGAAGAATTCAGGTTTGGACAGCAAGAAAGTATCAGGGTCACAAGAAGAGACAGGATCAGTGATTCATGCAACAAATGCTTCCTGACCTTTTACGAAGTGCCAGACACATACAGTGTGCAAATAAACCAAAAGCCCCTGTCCCCATGACACTCATTCTACTCAGAGGTAGGTGAATAGCAAAATAGGTAAGCTCGGGGCATTAGAGGATGAGAGCCACCAAGAAAAGAAGTAGTGGATGAGGAAACTTAGGGGTGTCGGGTTTGTGATTTTAACAGCATTATTAGGAAAGGCCTAACTGAGAAAGTGACATCAACATATACTATTTAAGCCTATGAAGAACTAGCTACTATACCCAAGGCATTAGAGGAAGTGAGTAACAGAAGAGAAATTATGACATAGGAAGGGAAAATGTTGTGGTACTGCACAATAAATGGCTAGTTTTTATCAACAGATAGGAAGCATTCAGAACCAGGCAGAGGAAGGGCTGAGAAAAGTGGGAAGTTCTTGGAATAGTCCATGTGGCGTCCATTAAATGTGGGGCTCTACTCAGGCCCCTCCCAGCGCTCTCCTGTAGATAAATAGTGTGCTTCTTTGTGCTGTCCTAACACCCTCCCTGTGCATATTCTGATCTTGTATTTAAAGAAGTAAATGACACATTTGGGTTCCCATTAAACTAAGAACTACCAGAGGGGTTCAGTCTGTCACAGATTCACCACTGAGAACTCACCTCACAATTCAGGGCCTAACATGTAAAGAATGATGAAGACGTATTTGATGAAAGGTGACAGAATGGAAGGGCAGAGAGCTGAGGAAACAGCGTCACAGTGGTGTTTCCCTTAGATTGGAGACTGGAGAAGTCGCTGCCACGTTAACCTCAGGAGAATGAGGAAATGTGGGATGCTGGAGAGAACACTGTTGACATGACTGAACTTGGCACACTGGTGGTCTTAAGGCGTGGCCTCGAAGAGGGCTGGGGAACTCTGAAAATACGAAAGTACAACGTGACTCAAAACCACATAGAGGTGGAGTAGCAAATCTATGAGCACATATCCAGGTCAAAGGAGAGCGATGAGTAGAAGCAGAGCTGTGGTCAAGAAGAGGAACAACCGTGTTGGAGTGTATTGCTCCATTATGTTTGCCATATTGGCCTGACTGCCAGTCAACAGTTAATTATTCACAGGTTAAGTAAGCAGAGTGTCTCAGGCAGGGGATGTGATCTGTAAAATTTACTAAAATCAGATTCTCGTTAAAGGCACTTCTGAGAAAACAACTTTTAATGAGGGGGCTGATTAGTTTATGTTCTCTGGAACAGTATGAGGGCAAAGAATGTGGGTCTCCCTGCCCTCGATGTCCAGAAAAGGCTGACATTTGTGAGTACAGACTTAGCAACGACCATGTCAGTGTGACACTCGCCATTACCGCCCATGCTATGGAATCCAGTTTGCCTGCAGATATAGATTTTGACGAGGCCATATGACGGGTAACAAGTCACTAAATGTAGTAGTTCCAAAAAAAGGTGGGTGGAGGGGCTTCCTAATTGGAAGGATGTATCCAGTAGTGTTCCCAAATGGGTTATGTCTTTTTTTTTTAAGATTTATTTTATTATTTGAGAGTAGGTGAGAGAGGCAGAGAGCAGGGAGAAAGGTCCAGAGCAGTCTCCATAGTTGTACGTCATTCGTTGTGACACGGTTTCATTCCATGCAGGTGGGTGCAGGGCCGTGCTAGGCAGGAACCATCCCAGGAATGCAACCTGGGGCCTCCTGAGGACCTTTCCCACTGAGCCATCCTGACAGGTACCAGTTGCTCTGCAGTTCAGCAGATGGGGTTGCGTGGATGGAGGCCTGGAATCAAATCCTAGACCTCATCATTGTGAGCCAAGCGCTCAACCGCTGAGCTCTCCCAGCATCTCCAGCTTATGTCTGCTTGACAGGCTTGTTCTGATGGTGCATGTGGATCACAAAAAGCATTTCCTCTTTCTGCTATTATATGACATATATGTACATTTATCACAAAAATCAAGAGTCGTTGAAGGTATTGACTACTACACTTTGCAGCTCACCAGGATATCACCCTTGGGTATTAGCACTACGTCATACTACTTCCTGAGTCATATGTCTCTAGTAAACATTTAACATGGCTTCTTTCTCTCTCTCTCTCACTCTCTCTTAAGATTTATTTTATTGTTTTTGATAGAGACAGAGAGAGAAGGAGGAAAGCCCACAGCAGTCTCCATAGTTGTACATCAATTTTTGACATGGTTTCTGTTCCACACAGGTGGGGGGGGGCTTTTAGGGCAGAAACTGGGTTGGGAGCCTCCCACATGGGAAGCCCCAGTTCAGCATATGGGTCTGCATGGGGTAGGGCTGGGATTCGATCCTCGGTCCCTGGGGCTTCAATGTGAGCACTTAACCCACTGAGCCATCATGGCTTTTGCTTTCTCTCTATCTTGTTCTTTCTCTCTCTCTCTCTCTCTCTCTCTCTCTCTCTCTCTCTCTCTCTCTCTCTCTCTCTCTCTCTCTCTCTCTCTCTCTCTCTCTCTCTCTCTTTCTTTCTAAGGCAGCAGTACCCTTGACAAGACACGCTTATGAATTTTTGAGTTCTCTTCCTTTTGATGATAAACTTGGATGAGAATTATGATTGAATATAATAAAGCCTTTGTACAAATAACCATCCAGGGATTCTTGTGAAGTGGGATTTTCTTAGTATACGCAGATGCAATATGTTCTTCTGATTAGTGCCTATTGACTGCTTGTTGACTGCCTTGGAGCCCAGGGTCAAGGTCATTGAGTTATGGTCCCCAGCCTGTCATGAGCCAACTGTGTAACCTTGTCCAAGTTATGTTACCTCTTAGCATTTCGTTTGTAAAATGGGTGTAATCAGACCTTCCTGACAGGAATGTTGTAAGGATTAATTAATTGTTGTTTGTTAAGTGTGCTGAGATTGTCAGATTAAAGCATTAGGGAAGTGTCAAGTTTGTGTTATTATGGTATTATTTTTCTTTGTTTGGTAGGAAATGCCATTTCTGTGTAATTTACTTTAACAGTAAAATAAGCCATTTTAATCAATGCACAATCAAGCCCTTATTCATTGAGGACAAGGGTGTATACACTTCGTACGAGCACCAGTGTCAGCTGACACAGGGCAGGGATCTAAAAACTCTGCATTGGATACAAAGAAAGCCTAGAAAATGAAACTCGGGGCGATCAGATTCTGAGTGCCCAAGAGACTCATGTTACAGACCCACTACAGTCCATTATTAGAAGAGGAAAAAAGCCTGTAACCTTAGCAACCAATACCCAACCTCCCCCCGAAAATTATCCGTGTCACCAAGACATTTTTGAAGCGATTATACAAATGGCCCAGAAGCTAAATATCACAGATATTTCATGAGAATCCAGAAGGGATTTCAAGCATATAGAGTTATTAAAGGCTTTCTTAATAACTTAGAAGTGGACATATTTTGATGTTATTTTATTTGTAACAATACACATTAGCCATATTTTATAAGCTTTGGGCAGTGTGATAATAGCTGGTGAATCTTAACTTTCCCAAGGAGAATACTGACAGTTATATCTGAAAATGTTAGTTAGCCACATAGATAAGTTGCAGTATTTTTTAAGATACCATTTTTCTGATATGTATGTTATTAAACTTAACAAATAAATATAGTAAATAAACAGACAAATAAGTATATTTATTAAAAATGAATCATTCAGCACAAATGTTTACAATGAAGGGATTGCAGTATATGAGATTTCATTGACTATAGACAGGCATTTTCTAAGAAATATATTACAAATAATGACTGTATAATTTACATCTATAGTTCTTATTAGTTTTCAGTATTAATCAACGTCTTTGTGATATTCAGGAATCGTACCTAGGTATTCAAAGTTCTACAAATTTTACAGCTTTTGTTGGCCACATGGAATTAACATGGCTATGATCTTATCCCAGTTCAGACAGATATATAATCACCATTTTGGAAAACTGAAGGAATAAATTTACCACGTAACCACTTTGCAAACTCACATTGAGGGAGAAGCCATCCTCACATCCCACTTGGGGCATTGCAGTGGGTCCCTCTAGCATCACAAAAGCCAGATAAATTCCTTTAAAACGTGAGTCAGGTCATAGCACGGTCCCATTCAAAATCTGCTAGTAACTTCCCACTAAACTCAAAGCAGAATCCATCAGGGCCCTGCGGGGCAGCATCCACAGCCACTGCTCTGTCATCTTCTACAGGTCTTCTCGCTGGCTCTCTTCTCACCTCTTTGTCTTTCTTCATGTACATCAGAAGCACTGTGCTTGGTCTTCCCACGGGCAATTGTTCTTTTTGTCCTTTAGCACGGGTTCTTTGTTCACTGAACTCAGTTTTGTGCTCAAACATTACCCAGGAGTGTTTCCTCGGAATCTTGTCTATGGCACTACCCTGATACCTTTTGGCTGTTACCTTCTTCACTTTTAACTGTCTCTGGAAGGCTTTGTATCATCCACCCTGGTGTGTATTCATCTGGCTGAGAGCAGAGACTTTGTTTTTGCTCATGTCTTCAAGGTATAGAGGGTGTTTGGCACATAGTAGCAACTTTATAACAATGTATTGACTACTTGAATACATACTGAGACACCAAAATATTCCATAAAATCTTAGTCATTGCTAATGATATTATTTATTGGAGGTTTCCAAAGTGAGGATCTGGTTTAGCAGTTCATGAGAACAAGTCAACATTTTATTAAGGAACATTTTGTTGTAAAGTCTCTAGAGCTGAGGCTTATATTTTATGTGCCACCAGTTGTAGGTAAGGGACTTAGAGCCTCCTGAAGGCACCTATGGCACAGACCTGCACACATGCACCTCAAAAGCTCAAGGCTGATAGCCCTCTCCATCTGATGCCATACACCTACCCATATGCTTTTTCCACGGTTCCAAGCAGTTTTTGAACTCTCTGATTGTGATGTCTTTTAGTGCTTCTGCTGTTTTAGTTTCACCTCTTCCACATCAGCTGAATGTTTCCCTTTGAGGACTTTTTTCATCCTGAAAAGCACAAGTCACTGGAGGCAGGATAAGGTAAGGATGGCGGGTGGGACATGCCGTTATTGGTCAAAACTGATGAACACTCAGTGTTGTGTGGGCAGGTGTGATGCCTGCTACACGTTGTTCATGTAAATCACCCATCAGGCAATGGGATAGCACGTTGATCGAGTCTCCAAAAAGCAATTCACTGAAGTTGAACACAGGCTCTCACACCACCACCGGCGGGCACAGGCATGTAGATGGGTTCCTAGAACACTCGCCTCGTGGTGGAACTCTGTACTACAAGGGGTCCACCCTCCAGAAGATAATACATATTTTTTTAAGATTTATTTTATTGTTTTGAGAAAAGGTGAGAGAGAGGAGGGGGAGGGGAGGGCCCAGAGCCATCTCCACAGTTATAAATCATTAGTTGTGACATAGTTTCATTCCTCAAAGGTGGATTTGGCGCTGCAGCAGGGCAAAAGCCAAACTTGGAACTTCCCGCATAGGAGAAGTTCCTTATCAGGCCATCCCAGCAGTTACCAGATGCGCCACAGCTCAGCATGTGGGCTTGCATGGGCAGGGCCAGAGATTGAACCCTGGACCTCATGATCACGAGGCAAGCCACTCAACTGCTGAGCTATCCCAGCATCACCTTGTTTTGGGGCGGGGGTGGGAGGGGGACCCTCCTTGTATAAGTTTCCTGGAGGCTATTTTTGTTTTCACCCAAATTCATCAGTTTCATTAACCTGATGCCATTTTGTGGTTCCTGAAAAAATAAAGAAAAGACAATACTAATTATCTGAATTCTGAAATCCAGATTATTCTTCAAAATCAATCTCAGTACTATCTTCTCTATTGATACTCCTTTCCAGCAATATCTCCTTTCTCCTTTATTCTCCTGTCAAATGCCTTTATGAGAACACATACACAATTATATATATATATATATATACATATATATATATATATATGTGTGTGTGTGTGTGTGTGTATCTGTGTTTACCTGTGTGTGTGTGTGTGTGTGTATATATATTTTTTTTTTTTATTTTTTTTTTTTTCAGTCACACTGAGTTAATTCAAGGCAGTTTCATACCCTATTTATTCCTTATCTCCAGCTCAACATTTAGACCTGAATAAGCCACTTAATAAGTATTTGTGGAAGGCTTACATGTACAGACATTCTAATTGGTTGGTTTCTTACTCATCTATCTTCAACGTGTGTACATTCGATTACTTCATCAATCACTTAGAAATTATAAGCAGTTTTTAGAGCCCTGGGGGAAGTGTTGTGATATGACATCATCACTGTTGTCATCAACAATATATATCTTAATTAAACTCCTAGTCTAACCCTGGGTTGTCTCTGCATTGCTGAAAAGTTGTGTCTGCAATGGATTTGAATCATCAAATAATAGTTAATGTTGTTATTAGAGCTAGGAAGTGAAAATACTGTTTAAAGAAACCCTTTGATTTCTTACTTTTTCACAAGAAGTATCATACATAATAAAATTAGGAGTAGGAGTGTACATTTTAGTTACTGGAGCAGGGAACTGAAGTTTCAGGGTTCCAGCTTAACTTTTTAAGATTGGTTTCACTTTGAGTGAACATAACCTATTGTATGGCTTTCATTTGGCATTTGTAAAAAAGGAGCTTGAGATCGACAATAGGTATGTGTAGGTAGAAAAGGATTCCCCAAGATGTCCATAGCCTAACCCCTGTGAATTCGTGTTGGGGAAAAGGGACTTTATGAATGTGATTGAAATTAACAACTTTTAATTGGGGAGATTATCCATTATTCAGGTGAGTCCAGAGAGCCTTCCCTGGCTGTTGTCAGAGAAGGAGCTGTTACTGTGGAAGAATGCTTAGATATGCAACAATGTTTCTAGCTTTGAAGATGAAAGGAAGATACAAAGATTGGGTGTGGTGGCTAGACACTGGAAGCGGGGAGACAATGAATTCTTCACTCGAAACTCCAGAAAGGAATGAGCCCTGCTGACATCTTCATTTTAGTCCAATGAGACCCACACCAGACTTCTGATCTACAAAAATGCAAATAAGTGTATGTGGTGTTAAGTCACTAAATGTGTGTAAATTTGTTACAGCAGCAGTAAAAAACTAATACAACATCTTGTTTCCTTTGATCTTAAACATCTCTCAGTTTCACATTTTAATGTATTTTATGTATAAATCTAAATTATCGTCTTGGTGTTGTCTAAAAGCGAGGTGCAGTCATACAGTGATTTCTGTCTTCCAAATGTGCATGTTTGATATACTTCAGAAAAAACTCTCAATTCTTTGGTTGAACAAAGGATTTTGTAACTGACTCCAGTACTCCTTTTACACAATAGAAATCAAAGCCTGTGAGAGCTCATGCCATTTACTTTAGTCAAAATCTGGATGATGCATTGCATAAGTAACAGCATAATAGAGCCCTCATATTGTAATCTGGGTAGATGTATGCTGTGCTTTGAAAATCAAATATTGTTCCCTTTGACGTTTTGACAAGTAATTTTGACAACAATATACATTTGGCTAACGCATGAATGTAGTACTTCTCGTCCTCTGAATTGTGCAGGGTATGCACTATGCTAAGAATGACAACAATTATAGAACTCACTTGCATCTGCCAAGCGAACAGATGGTCTTGTAGTTTAGAGGAACAATGGGGAAGAAAGAAAAGGCGAAAAGATGGGGGTGGGGGAAGCTGGTAGGGTGGGGTAAAAATCTCGCCAGCCAAAATAGCACTAATAGCACCAAAGAAAGATGTAGACAAAAGCATGTTACAATCTGTTATTGAAAGGCATAAGAAAAGAGAAGAAAGTCTTGTTTATTTCACTTCTCAACATATATTGGTATTAAATCTCATTCGTATGTCCTTGAGACCTATAAGCTATAAAATTACAATGATGACACTCTCACTTATGAAAATAGTTATTTTAAAGCATTGACAAATGCGTGTGTGATTATATTTTGCATTTTGTATTATATATAATTATATATATCCTCATAAACCTCAATTATTTTATACACATCCCCTTTGTAGAACCAGTAAGGTAATTGTTTTCTTTTATCTCTTTTGAGTCATTTGCCTTTACTAAGCGAAGTAGAATATGGGTGTCTTCTGGGGACTATTTTTACTAAATAGTTTGTCTGTGTGTCTGTGTGTATGTGTGTGTATTTCCGTGTTAGGTAACCCACAAAGATGGTGCCGTGTTCTTGCTTTGAGGAGTCGTAATCTCGTTAGATGTTAGATCTGTGAGTGTAAAGATATTTAAAGCTATCAATCCATAAGGATCCTCTTGTTTATGCAGTTTTCTTGGAGACAACTTGAAATGTCATCTAGGTTATAGTGGGCTGAGAGTCTGCACCGATACACATAGTCTTAAAAGCTATTCAGATATTTATTTTCTCTCCCTTGAATTGTCTTTATGGTACATAATTACCAAACTAATTATATTAACTCCCACTTATTAAATACATTAAGCAATATGCTAAATGTTTTATCACATGTTATCTCATTTAAAATGCATAGTGACACTCTGAAGTGGGTCTGAGGTACTATTTTTCTCTTTTCAAAGATCAGCCAATGGAGACTTTCAAAGTTTGAGAGATTTACTCAAAGCCTTAATTAGTTGGAAGTGGGGATTGAAAGTTAGATTTATCTTTCTCCAAACTCTCTAATTTAACCATTTCAATTAGTTAGGATTAGTTAGGCAATGATCACAGAGATGCTCACTGGTTTAACTCAGTGGATACTGTTCACTTATGTAAGAGTGATAAGTTGTGTTCATGCCTACAGGACAGAATTCCTCATGTGATCACTCACAGACCCTGGCTTCTCTGGCCTTGGATCTTAGCCACCTTCCCCTAGATAGGACCTTGCCATGGCCTGCACGTCCAAAGGAAGGAAAAGGGTGTGGATGGGGGTTACCTGTGGATAGACTTCACAGGCCAGACATAGATTTTGAAGAAAACATTTTTGCTTGTGTTCTACTCAAGAAAATTTGTCCTACCCATACCCAGCCAACAGTTTGGATTTATAATAGCCTTTTCGCCTGTCCTTCTTTTTCTCCAAAAATAGGAGACGTTTTTGATTTCTTGATTAATTCAAATAGTTCAATGGGCTCCTTGGGACCTGTAGCTTGATGTTGAATGGAGGTAGACATTTAGTGGTTGGGGAAATGGTGAAAGACCAGTTTGTTAGCTCTCAATATTGTCACTTAGGTTTTCTTTGAACTGTTTTGAAGGTCTTCCTAATAAGATACTTCACAGAAATAATTTATCATCATTTAATTTCAATAAATTTGTGGTTTATTTAAATAAAATTTAATACAGATTTTTTGAGCTTTAGGCATTTCCAATTAATAATTTGGAGTGACTGTTTTTGTTTGTTTTTTGTTTGTTTGTCTGTTTTTATGCCTAAGCTAGTAATCATTCTTAAAACTGGCCATCATAGAAAGAGAACAGAAGCAAGTCAGCTATTTTTGACTGCATGGAATGTGAGAAATAATAATATTGATAAATACAGCAGTGACTCGTTTTTATCACTGACCTCAAGTGAACTTTTCCATAAAGATACATTTTCTACATGAAAAAAATACAAATTTTTTTTTTTTTTTTTTTTTTTTTTTTTTTTTTTTTTTTTTTTTTTTTTTTTTT
>PVKE010004768.1:0-62523 GCA_004027555.1 Craseonycteris thonglongyai
CACACTCTATCTTACACACTGAGATGAACACTGACTCACTTGGAATGCTTTAAAAAGCAGCTTAGCCCTAGCTGCTCCCCATTTTCCTTTGCTGGTGTTTGCTCATAGTTAACTTACTACTTATTTTAAACAGACACTGCTTTCATTTCTATACAACAAGAAAATGTCCTTGATTAACTGAAAGTGAATTAAAAAAAAAAAATCTTTGCTGGCAAAATGTCCTTCTACAACTCAGCATTTTTGTCAAAAGCCAAGTATGCCCATGAAAAATGCTGAAATTTGGATTTTATTTAAGACAAAATAGAAAATCATGTTTCATGTTCCAATTTTATTTTCCCTTTGTTCAGTAGCCACACCGTGGTTCACCTCAGACCAGGGTTGATAAAAGCTCCATTTGGAAATTCTCATTTTAAAAAATTTTGAAATGAAAAGAACTCATACAGCAAAACTTTCCTTTTAAATTATTACTATAGTAGCTCAGTTGAATGGGTGTAGAATGTGGCATAATAGAAATGTGAACTTCTGGGTCAAGCAAACCACAGTCTGAACCTTGTCTCCACAACCTTTTGTATGACCCTGGTAAAGGACTTAACTTCCCTGAGTTTCAGTTTCCTCACTTGTGAAATGAAAGTAAACCACTGAAGGATTTCGGAGATTAGAAATGATGCATTCATGTCAGGCACTAGCACATTGTCTGACATACAGAAGGTTCTCAATGAGTACTGTGGAAATGTACACGTTTTGAAAGAATAGATATATGTTCCAATTTCAAATTCATCTTCTGCTTCCTCTCTGGAAGAGTGTTCTCTGACTGAATGCTACCCTTTGCTAGAGGAAGGCAGGAATGTTCGAGTTAAAAAAAATTCATTAAAATTTAAAAAATTTAAAGACTACATAAAACATTTGTCTCATGAAAATTGCAAACACAGGAAATTTCCTTGAATTAAGAAAACTAATCAGTTGTTCTGTAAGTTCTATAAAAGTTTGCAATGCAAATGAACTCCAATTTTGTTAGTCAGCCTGGTGTACTAGAATGATCCTGAGAGTGGAAAATTGGAATACAGAAATCCTACTACCGACTTTATCAGTAACTTTCCACAAAGAACCATTCCTCTGGAACCCATTCATTTAGTATAAATAAAGGGGTTGGATTGTGACCAGATCCTGTTAAACTAACAACAACAACAACAACAAAAAAAAAAAATCCCATGATTTTGCTTATATATTATGATTAAAGCCAAAACAAAAAGATAATTCACATCTCAGAATCCTGTATGAGGGGATAATCATTTGTTAATTTCAGTGAAACTTTTTACATTGCTTCTGTCTTCATGTAAGAGTAACCAAGTACCTGTTGGGCAATAATATTGAAAAATTTTGCATACTTATTAAGTTCCAGCAAGTACTCATGCATGGAAGTAAGGTTTAGAAATTTCAGGTACAAATTTCCAATGAAAGCAAGACCCTAGATATACAAATAAATAAATAGAATCCATAGATGTTATAGGTCAGTAGATAAGCATATGTTTTAGAGTAATACCCTATTTTATTGCTTATTAGGTGGGGCCTGGGGCAAATCATTTAATCTTTATAAACTTTACTTCTTCATCTATATGATGGGGGTTGGGGCATACCTACTGTATGTCACTGCTGAAAGTATTATTGAGATAACACATAGAATTTTTAACATCTACTGAGTACTCAATAAATGCTAGCTATTAAAAAAAGTATATTAAAAAAACTTCACCCACTTACTTTTCATTCTTTCTATCAATCCTAATCTACATCTAGGTAACTTTTTCAATTGAGCCTGTGATATGGGCCATTGGAAATATATAAAGATGGGGCAGGAAGAGAAGCAGCTAATAAAAAGAGGCTGGAAAGGGAAAAAAAGTGGCCATCCAGAAAGAGGCAGGCAAGCAGTCAAAGAAAAGTTAATGGGGTTTATGATGGTAGGCCCCTGACTCAGAAGGTCATATTTGTGGTGGTGGTTTCTACTGTCCTAAGTATAGTACAGGGGAAAAGAGGGGCCAATTTAGAATTGGAAGACTTGGGCCTAGAGGTTAAAATGCTGCATCCTAGTTTCTTGTGTAACATCTGACCCCTTATTCTTTTCCTCTGAAATGAGAAGTTTGGATTCCAATTCTGTCTTTGATAAGCATCAGACTCACCCGTCTCATAGGAAAGTTCCCTGTGAAAGAATATAACAGCAATTCCTTACCAATGATGTGGAGGAATTTGATGAAATTGGCTTTCTTCTTCTACTTCAGTCTTCCCTCTCACATTTTCTAGAACTTTCTTGGTAACAATTTTCTTGCCATTCACTATCTGGCTACAAGTGGTGACTAGTCTGAAGTCTCCCATTCCACTGCTTACAAAGGGCACACATGTCCTAGAGGAAGGGACGCATGCTCTGGAGCCCAGGGGTACAAAAGTAGAAAATCCTGTGTCCAATATGGGGATCACATCAAAGAAGGAGGAGTGGAATCTCCTCGCCCCACTCACATGGCCACTGGAAAAATAATCTCCTGAGAAGAGGTCTTCATCTTCAAAGACATCTCGAGAGCCACAGTGTAACCTCTCAAACACCAGTTTCTCATTCAAATAATTTTTGTCTCTACTGTTTCCTCTATTTTCCCTTTTGATGTGGTTCCTTCTGGACTTGTCATAGTTGTTGCGTTTCTCTGCATCAGACAAGACCTCATAGGCCTCAGCTACTTGTTTGAATTTTTCCTCTGCTGCCTCCTTGTTTTCTGGGTTCTTGTCTGGGTGTACCTGAAGAGCTAACTGGTGATAAGCCTTCTTAATATCAGAGGAGGAAGCGCTGTGAGGCACCCCTAGTACTTTGTAATAATTCACCATGTTTCTTTAAAGGATCTTTCCTCATCAAGATGCACAGTTTATTTTGTGAAGAGTTCCCATATAACTTTGGAAAGGAAGATGGTAAACTTCTCAAGTATATACTAAGACCCATTGAATATTATCACATGGCTCTTGGGACAGTCTCTTCTGGGAGAGACTAGAAATGATTCCTCTTTGGGGTAGGTGTCCCCTACAGTGCCCCACCCCTCTGCCTTCTGTAGCCCATTGTGGGTGGAATAACTGTGACTCAACATTATCAGCCAATGACTCTCAGCTGACACTTAGTTGCCTTGCATTCCCATTGGTGGAAAATTTAAGGTAGATAATACACATGTTGGAATTAAAAAAAGCAATACTGAGCAGCTTGTAAAGAGAGAGAAAATACTTATGTGGCTCAAAAAGAAGTCTTTACCTCATTTATTAAAATAACAGAAGCAAAATAGGTCTTGCACTTAAATCAGGCACTAAGTCCATTTTGGCTCATTTGTGAGGACTAATGCCTTCAGTGACTTAATGGGTATCTCCCTGTACTTTTTAACATTTGTCGCTGGCACAACGTGGGTGATAAAGGGTCTCTATTAAAAAAATACATTGTACACATTTCTGATGAAGGGAAAAGAATGTAGCTCATTTTATCAAGTGAGAAAATTGGGTTACAAAAATGTTTGCCTAGATTTAAAAAAAGAAAAAGCGTAGATTTAAGAAACAGAATTACAAGTGAAGCCTTTTCATGTACTATCAGATAAAGCTTCTTCACGTCAGTTCATCTTTTAAAGTTAGCCTTTTCGAAATTTACCTCTGGGTCAAGAACAAAACTAAGTAGCAGCACCATAAGAGCAAATGCTTTAAAAAATGGCTTTAAAGTTCAAGTGTAGCAAGGGCTGCTGGTTGCTCTTTTTTCAGGACATATAGCTACACACATCCCAGAATTCCCTGCAATTTGATACGGCCACGTGACCATGTTCTGGCCAATAACATGGGCACTTCTTTCAGGCCTGGCCCATAAGACCACCTATGTGTGCTTCTTGGTCTTTATCCTTACATCAACTAGATGTTAATGTTCAGATGACTTTGAAAGAAAGCTTTTGGTTGACAATGTCAGCGCCTCCCCTAGCTTGGCCCTTGAATTACAGTGAAGCAGACTACCCACCTTGGACTATTTTTATGAGCAAGAAATAAACCTCAACTATAATTAAGGCATTATATATGTTTTCATTTACTTGTGCGAGCAGTTAGTCTAATACACCAACCTTTTCTACAATTTCACCTTCACTTTTGGAACCTACTCCTCTAACATCATCAACCAGAATAGTTCTACCTCTGCCACACTGGAAGTCTAATACCCTATTCTATCTCTAACTCCTCACTCCCATTACACTTCACTTTCTCCAAGGTTATAAGTCTTCTTCAGGTTCCTCTTTTGTACCAACTCTATACCCCTTGGGTGGCCCTGGGAACCATTCTCTTAGGCTATTATCCCTCCAGTGTGCCCATGCCACAAACAACCCCATCTAGGAGCAGTCTAGTAATCAGCTTTTCTGACTCCTATACCTGATGCAGCTGGAAAAAAATCAAGAAACCATGAGAAAAATAGGTCACTTTATTTTTATGTGTATACTTCAGTGGCATTAATTACATTCACAGTATTTTATAATTATCACCACTATTTTTAAAACTCTACCATCACCTCAAACAGCAACCCCATAAGCAATAACTACCCCCCTCCCTAGCCCTCATTAACCTCTAGTCTACTTTGTGTCTCTATGAATTTGCCTGTTTTAAGTATTTCACATAAATGGAATCATACAATATTTGAATGACTTGTCTCACTTATTAATGGTTTCAGGCAGCTTTATTAAAGTAAAAGAAAACATAAGAATGACCATAATTTTACTTTAATAGTCTTATATTTATTTTAATGTGTTAGAAAAATCTATACTAACTATGGAAACAACTGAACAAGTGAATAAGCCAAACAAGTACCTCATACCTGTCTATTTTGTAATGTCTTATAACTGTTCTCAGGTCAAATGAATAATTTTAAACAATTACTTGGGATTTTTGGTTTATGGAAATCTAGTTCAATCAAAACTTCAAAGGATTCTTTCCTTATCAGTTTTGCTTTCAATTTTCCTGGGTAGTTTCTATTACCATTACTTGTTTGCTTTTTAAGTCTTTTCTAAAATTTTATGGGCTGAAAGGACATAGCAGAGTTTGAGCTGCCACTTCCTCTGTTCATTATGCTAGAAAACATTTTCTGCATTTCATAAGCCTCCAATTGTTATGTCAAGTGTCAAGGCACCTTGAACATATTCAGCACTTGATACATTATAAAATGCTGACATAGTAGTAAAAGTTATTTCCAATTTGTGGGATTTCAGCTGATCTAATTCACAGCTGGATTAACCATGAAGCTAATGAAGCTTAAGTTTGCCTTAGCAATTTTGTAATCATAATTTTGTATTTTTTTCCAAGGTGGAAAAAAACTGCATTTGTCCTGGGTTTACTATTTCTAATACAATACGTCCATCTAAAATCACTAGGGTTGAAATCCATCTGGCCGTGACCTAGGCCACATACTCAGTGCTGCTCTGCTTGGCCTCCCTACTGCCCTACTCTATTTGAGGTGGTTAGAGTTGCATGGCAATCTGCAGCAATAAGAACTTTTACTTTATTTACGAAGTCAGTGGCCTCAGAAACATCAAAAATTAGCCAAAAGCCATCTGAAAAGAAATGCCAAGCTTTGCATTTCAAATGAATGGCTTAAACAGTCAAATGGGCATTTCAGAGTAAAATACTGTTATTATGCCCGTGGTCTGGGGAAAGTGACGAGATAATAGAATAAAGTTAATTGTCACCATGAGTTACATATTATTCTGTCAAGATACTCTGAGGAAAATACTATTCTAGTCATACATAATCTTCTAAAAATCAAATCACTGATGTCACTCACTTGTAAGTTTGAGGAATCTGAATAATATGAATTATATGACATTGAATGGCAGATTTCTATCGTCCATTTTCTTCATATATATTTTGAAGAAATGAGTCAAAGAGATAAAGGTAGAAGTCAAGCGACTACACTACAATGGGCAGAACTCTCATTGTGACTTGCAGGTAGGCTGCAGTTTGAGTAGCAAAGTTGCTGCACTGGACTGCCGGCTGCCTTAACTGAAAGCATCATTGATAGAGATAGCTCTACACCAGGGAGTGGTGCTCATTTAGCCTTGAGAGTTTGAGAAAGCGAACCTGATCCTTAACGTGCTGAGAGTCAAGAGGTTCCTTCTTAAAAACTAAAGCTCTTAGGAAAGGAAAACTTCTGAAGTATCTTTGACTCTTGAAAGCTAGGCAACCTGTATCTATGGGCAAGTGACAATTTTTTATCATCTAGTCATGAAAATTTAACAGTGTATATATAGTATAGCAAGTAGTCTTATGCCTTAGGCTATGTATTGAAAGTATACATCATAAGGGAAAGTTCTAATATAACACTTGACTAGTAAAGCAACAGCTTGAGCAATATTCTGCTTGTTTAATTCAACATTCACTATAGACATCTGAGTTCTAGGAAGGCAACCTCTCTGGGATCATCCAGTAACTGAGTCAGCCAGGAGAAAAGAAACCAGGAGTCATGACTCTCACTCATTCCCTTCTCTACAAGCTAAGTGGTCCGTCTGCTAGAAGAGAAATGGGAAAATAGCCAGCACACCATAGTGTTTGTGGGAAAGAGACATAATACTGACAGTGCTGGAATCACTGCCTTCTCTAGGAAGAATGCCTACTGCTTCCTGCTCCAATGGGCCAGTGAACCCCCTGAAGCACAGTATTAATGAGGCCAGGGAAAGCAGCATTACTGGTCATAAAAGGCCAGAGCAGTACTACAACCCAGCACACATCCACTATAACAGTAGGTCACTGGTGGGGGAGGAGGCAGGGTGCTACACAGGGGCCTAGACCTTCCCTTCTGACAGTTCCGTTGGCAGGTAGCTATGGCTCACACATAAGGCTCAGAAGAGGTTTGCCAGAAGAAAACCTGATGGAGCTAACTATACCAGAGGGAAATTGAGTGGTGATAACTGTCACGTGGTCATGTACCTGCACAGAGAAAAGGAGGTGACACAAAGATCAGCAGTTTAACCCAGCTTCCTCTCCATACTACAGAAACATGGGATGCCATTTCTGCCCTTTGGACAAATGTTGCTCAGTGGCCTGACATCTTCCAAGAGAGCATGCTGCTAGAAAGCCGCATTGGCGTCTGGTTGCTCCAGCAACATAGTATCCAGTTACGTACCATGAGACCAAACCAGGAAGACAGACTCTCTCCTGACAGTCAGCCCATCTGAAGGGGGCCATGTCTGGCATCAATGTCAGCATCTAGTCAGCTCAGGCTGCTATAGCAAGATGCCATAGATGGGTGGCTCAAACAACAGAACCCTATCTCTCACACAGTCCTGGAGGCTGGTAGTCCAAGGTCACAGTGGCACCATGGTTGGGTTCTTTGTAAGGGCCCTCTTCCTGGCTTGCAAATAGCTGCCATCTTGCTGTATCCTCACATGACATAGAGAGAAAGAGCAAGTTCTCTGGTCCCTTCTTTTCAGGGCACTAATCCTATCACAAAGGTTCTACCCTTATCACATCATGTAAAGCTAGTTATATCCCTGAAGGCCCACTTCCTAATACCATCCATCACACACAGAGTTAGAAATTCAACATACACATTTTGGGGGGACACAAACATCCATTAGAGTCAGCCATGAGACTATGCTCCCCACATCACTGGCATCCATCCTCTCTTTTCTAAGGTGGCTTAGAGGTGCTCTCCATTCCTGCCCTGCTTATAATGGGTGTCTCAAAACTCATGAAAGATTTGAATTTTGCGTCATTTGTGTAGTAAAGTGTTGCCAATGGAAAGAAAAGACAGCATGACAGCTGATAGTTCAGGGTTATTAAAAATGGAGCGCTACATGAAAGAACAACACATTTTCATTGTTGAGCAATATTTTTAAGATAATAAAGGTTTGACAGCTACAGTTTGCAATTTTCATACAAAATATGGTCGGAATAGTGATTTAACTTCATCAACTGTGAAGAGATTAATTAAAAAATTTAGGGAGACTGGATCAATTAGTGATTTTAAACACTGGCCGTCCTTCAACAAGTTGTTCAACACAAAACATCAAAGCAGTTCGTGAGAGTGTTGCTGAGAGTCCAGGGACATCAATTCGGCACCATGGTCAAGAATTGGACATTTCGAGAAGCTCTCTACAGCGTATTCTCATGAAAGATTTGCATCTTCATGCTCACAAAGTTCAAGTGACTCAAGAACTGAAGCCTACTGACCACGCACAGCGAATAGAGTTCGTTGAATGGATTATGGAGCAACAACAAGTGGATGCTGATTTTTTGAACAAAATCATCTTCAGCAGTGAGGCTCATTTTCATCTTGATGGCTTGGTGATCAGAATTGGCAGCCCAGATCATGTGATTTAGCGCTGTTGGACATTTTTCTTTGGGGTTTTTGAAGTCTAAGGTTTATGCCAACAAGCCCACGACCACCCATGCCTTGAAGGAGGAAATTGAGCCCTATATCAACGCAATTCAGCCACATTTATGCTAAATGGTCATGGAAAATTTCAATGAAAGAGTGCATATGTGCCAGCAAAGCCGTGGAGGCCATTTACCCGATATGCTATTCCGTACATAACCCCATACTGTATACTTTATGAATCAATAAAAAATTTACAATTTTTATTATAAACCTGTGTTTTCTATCAAAATTACTTCTTGCGTGAATTTTGGGACACCCATCATCTAATGGCAGGGCAAAGCCTTCCCTGCAGAGATTTAAGGATGTGGCTTTTGGGACCTGGAAGATGGGCCTGGAAGGGTCACCTGCTTGAGCTTAGGGTGGCCTGCAGTTTTCTTCTCTGGAAGGAGCTCGATGAGTGACTGCTGTCTGCTTGCAGCTCATTGCCAGGGAGATCCTTGAGGTGAGACAATGAGGGCCTTGGAAGCATGACAAAGGAGTGGCAGGTTAACATGGTAGAGGCTCCTAACCCTCAAGTCCTCATGGAAAGCACAGCAGCTACGTCTCTTATCAGCCTAAGGCTGGCCAGTGGCTCCCTCCTCACCCTCTGCCTCCATTAATGAGCAGAGGAAAGACGGGGAGAAATTCACAGCAAGAGGACAACAGCAATCACTTCCTATCTAGGTAGGTAGACTCTCTCCCCAACCGACCCTCTCACGAGAAGAAACTCGAGTTTTTGGATCATACTAGCACAACTCCTGTTCTTGGTAGGCTGACCCAATATCCTGTTTTAAATGGACCAAAAATAAAGGTACCATCCCATTTCAAACAGTAAGTGTGGTCAGCCTACAGACAGCGTGAAGTGAGCCCAGTGAGACTAGGCTGACCACACGTGCCCTTTGGAACGGGACAGGACTGTTGTTTTCTCTCCCATTTGAAATGGGACATCTGGTCAGCCGAGTCCTTGGGAATGTTTTTCTCAGGCTCCTGTGTTGGCAGGCTCAGCACAGTAGCAAGATGATGATCCTTCCCTCCCTGAATGAAATGCTTTGGGAGAATTTGTTCCCTTTTCCCTCTCAATGTCCCTTGTGCCAGAGTGATATCATCCTGGAAGAAAGAGCCTTCTGCTAAGCCAAGTTCCGAGCTGGCCAGTCCCATTGCTGAGATCCTGGCACAGAATCCAAAAGGCCCAAAGTGTAACCCTCTACCCCAATCGGGCACATCTGCCTCAGAGGACTCTGAGCAAAAGCTCTTCTGAAAAACACTTTTGAGCAGCTGGGAATCTAGCCAAGAGACCTTTTAGCTAAGACCTTTTATAGTTAATCTATAAAAATGATTACTCAACTGCAATAACACAAATGAAAATTATACCACTAAAAAACAAATTAAAATACGTTTTAATATGTTCTGATTGGCCTTCCACTTTCCAACCTGAGCTATTTACCCCACAATTTTATTATAAAAAATTTCAAACATAAAGAAAAGTTGCAAGAATAATTTATTGAACACCCATATTCTCACCTCCTGGATTCTATAATTAGCATTTTCTAGACTTGTTTTATCGTATGTCAACCCATCTACTCATGCCTCTATCCAATTATCAATCTATATTTTGATGTATTCCAAAGTTGTATACTTCTCCCCTAAATACTTCAGTTCACATATCATTGTTTAAATGTTTTAATAATTTTTTCCTTTTGAGGTAAAATTTATAGGCTACATCATGCATAAATCCGAATCATTTGTACATATGTGTGCATAGGCAATGACCAATACATATACCTACAACCCAAACCCTTATCCAGACACGGAAAGCTCCCTCGGCCTCTTCGCACTCATTCTCCACCCCCACCTATCCAAAGGCAACCGTGGTTCTGACTTGATCTTTTCTTACCGTTGATGGAGTTTCCTGTCTCAACCTTTATCTAAATGGAACTGCTATGTCTGAATGTTTGTGTCAACTTCCTCCCCCCACCCCCAATTCATATGTTGAAACCTAATCCCCAAGGGGTATTAGGAGTATTAGTAATAATATTAATAGCTGGGGTCTTTGAGAGGTACATAGGTCATGAGGGCAGAGTCCTCATGAATGGTATTAGTGTCCTTATGGAAGGAGTCCAGGGAGCTCTCTCACGCCTTCCTCCATGTGAGGACACAGCAAAAAGATGGCTGCCTAGGAAGTGGGCCCCTCACCAGCCAACAAGCCTGCAGCCTTCACCTTGGACTTCCCGGCATACAGCTCTGTGAGACATAAACGTTTGCTGTTTATAAGCCACCCAGTTTGTGCTGTTTTTGTTATAGCAGTCCAAAGAGACTGAGACAGGAAACATTCAGTATGAATTCTTTTATGTAAGGCTTCTCTCACTCAGCAAAATGTTCTGAGACTCATCCAGACTCTGTGTACAATACACTGGCAGTCCATTCCTTTCTGTTACTGGGTACTATTCCACTGTATGACTGTACCACAGTTTGTATATTGATTCTCCTATTGATAGACACTTAGGCTTCTAGTTTTGGACTATTATGAATATAGCTAGTGAGGAAATTTTTGTACATATCTTTTGTGGACATATGTTTTCATTTTCCTTGAATAAATACTCAGGAGTTAAATTGCTGGATCATGGGGCAGACATACCAGTGCTTATTTTACACTCTCACGAACAGTGCAGCAGAGGGTGGTTGATCTACATCCTCACCAACATTTGGGTTAATCAATCTTTCTAATTTCAGCTATTCTGGTGGGTGTGAAGTGACTTAAGCTGCTAATTAGGCAAATGTTTCAAGTTAACAAAATATATATCTGTATAGAGATCAGGTCTGAAGGAAATACTCATATGGGAGGAATCTACACATTAGCATATGTGAAATTAGACAAGTTCACTGATCCAAATCCAGCTTGAGAGACCAAGAAACAGTCAAAGGGATGTGGCAGAAACAGCCAGACACACTATTCTGTTTACATTCTCTTAATTATATTATACTATTAGAAAAGTAAATTTAAAGCTTAGAGAACTGAATCCTTCATTTACAGGGAGAGAGAAACTCTGTTTCCCTACAGAGCTATCTTGGTGAGACCACATGTTCCCCCAGTTTGCTTCCTGCCGAGCTGGCCCAGCATGAAAAATGGAGTCAGGAATCACCCAGACAATTGGGAGGGAGCCCTGGCTCCTCCTTCCCTCTTTCCACTATCAACCCTGAACCTGTGGGAAGGGAAATAACACTTTGGGGACATCAACATTGTGCCAGGACCTATTCTAGGCACTGTGCATACACTGTCCTTGGGTCCTCACATCACTACCCTGTCAAATGGGGGCACTGATAGCCTCGTGTTATAGATGTGAAACCCAGACTCAGGGACACAGTAACGCCCAGGCCACACGGCGTTAGAAGAGGCAGAATTTGACTAAATCCTGTGCTCTTCGCACTCTACTTTCTAAGCCTGCAGAAAGCAAATTGGGCGGGTGGGGGGAGGGGGGAGGGGATGAAACTTAGTTGGTATCAAGACCAATAGAAGATGCTGCATGTCTCTTAGTCAGCTCTGTCCCTCCTGCTTTGCTCTTTTCTCTTTCTGCTTCCTAGTGTGCTTGTGCTGAAGGTAGAGCTGTTTCCTCTCACAGATGTAAGTGAACTTCAGCCTTCTTTGTGCAACTGTGATTGGGCCTCAGGGCTTGGGTTTTTCTCTTGTAGGAAGGAATCATTAGCTTGTCGCTGTTCTTCTCCCTGCTGCACCCTCCTCGGTTCCTTACGGTCTAGTATGATTAGCACTTGTGTGGCGCGCCTCCCTGACCCCTAACTGTTCTCTGGTCCTCCTCCTCCTCGCTCCCTTCTGTCCATTGTGGGGAAGGGAGGTAACGGGGTTCATCATATGCTCCTGTAGACTGAGTTACCTGCTCCTGAAAAGCACTAGCTTGCTCCTCAAATCCCACTGTTCGGAAATAATTGACGACATCCATCACCGCCCAGTCTGCAGGATCGGGTGGTCTCCCATTCTCCATGGAACTGCAAAACACAAACCCAGACAGGCGTCACGGCAGGCCGGGCAAGAGTATGCGGCCAGGCTCATGGCTCCGTCTCCCGGGGCAGGCCCAACCCAGCCCACTGGAGGAGCCATGGTCCTCTCTTCCCTCAGAGGCCTACGGTAGATTCCAGGGCACCTCCCTCACGACCGTAAACATTCTTGTGTTTCACAGGTTCATGACTCTCACTGGCTCAGTCACTACTTTCCTAATAAACTATTAAAGTGTTCACAGAAATCATTTCCTCATGTCCTGTCTTCTACTCCATAGATACTAAGAGTGGTCTAGTGATTGTTGGTGGTCCACAGTATGATATTCATACTCCTGCGTTAAGAACACCAGGCCCTTTATAACATAGCCCCAACACAACCGTCTTTTTCCATCTCTTACCACCTTCCTCATCCCCATCCCACACGTGCTCTCTGCAGCTCTGAAACTGCAGGTCTAACGTCATTCCTCAGTGTGCCATGCCTTGTTTATAGCGCTGGGCCTTTGCACATGCTGTTTCTCTTACAATGCCCCCTCATATGTTTCCACCTCGCAAAATCCCTCATTCCTACCTAATTAATCCCAGGTCCAGTGCCTCCTCCATTGTGAGGTACTTTCTCGCTTTACCAGAGAGCTGTTTTATTTATAACCTCCTCTGCATTTGAGAACTCTGTTCAGACTCCCATGGCAACTTTTCATGCTGGATTATACCTCTGCTTATTAGACAGTCCCTCCCACCAGAGTGGGAGATATGAGCTAGAAATATACTTTTGGGCCTGGCCCATTTCTCATTTTATTATTCCTAGTGTCAAGCACATAGTGTGGAACTCAATCAATGTTCAAGTGACTAGATACGCTCAAGCCTTTGTCTGCAAGGGTCAGTAGGTAGCCTGCCTGGCAGCGTTTAGAAGGAGGGAGGAGAAGTGGAATAGAGAAAGAATGATAAGGACCTGCACTTACTGGGATTCTCTGCCTCATTTCTATTTTGGGAGTATTTGTCTGGATTTCTCTGCACCTTATACAAGGTGATCATTCCAAAGAGAACATCTGATCACACTGTTCCCTTGCTTAAATCCTCCAAAGGCTCCCCACTGCCTTAAGATAAGTTCCAAATAGCTTAACTTGGCTTAGGAGAGCCTTCAGGATAAAGATCCTGCTTGCTCTCCAGGTAGGCATAGGAGGGCTGTCCGGAAAGTATCCAGCCACATAATACGGGAAATAGAGGCATTTATGGCTGGATTTTTTTTTCTTTCAGACAGCCCTCATACCTCAACGTTTTTCACCAATTGAGAGATGCAATATGACTGAAATGGCTGCAGCTATGGGCAACTGGTGATTGGCAGCTTCATTATGACAATGTGCCTGCCCATGCACCACTTCTCATGTAGAGATTTTTGGCAAAAACATCAAATCACCCAGGTAACTCAGCCCCCACTACAGACAAGATCTGATGCCCTATGACTTCTGGCTTTTCCCAAAAACTCAAATCACCTTTGAAAGAGAAGAGGTTTCAGACTGTCAATGAGATTCAGGAAAATATGACAAGGCAGCTGATGGAGATTCCAACAAAAGATTTTGTAGAGTGTTTGAACAGTGGAAGAGACACTGGGAGAACTGTGTGAGGTTTCAAGATGCCTACTCTGAGGCATTATTGTCCTATGTACAATATTTCTTATATGTTGTGTTTCCTTTAATAAATGCCTCTATTTTTCATATTACTTGGCTGGATACTTTCCAGACAGACCTCGTACATTGATGAGCAAACCGACATGGTGCTTATTCCTGTGTACCTACAGACAATGATGAGTAGTCATACAACTAAAAGTACAGCTGCACATTGTGGTGAGTACTGTAAAGAACAGGTTCACATTGCTGCAGCAATTTAAGGGGCTAGAGCAGGCTTCCTGTGGAATTTATTTTTGAGGTGAGGTCTAGAAAGCAGCCAGAAATTAACCAGATGAAAAAGCCAGAAAAAGATTATTTCAGACTCTTTGGTAGAAATACGAGGTGTGGGACCCCAAAAATCCAAAATTTATTTATTAAAAAATTGTGTAGATTCTTACATGTTTAAACTTCAGTCACCTTCAAAGTACTCTCCGTTCGATGTGATACACCTTTTCAAGACACCTTTTCCACTGCACAAAACCATTTTGAACTCATTGATATTAATGCCTTTTGGTGCTTTTGCCATTTTCTTGTTTCCCCTCTTCCACATTGGCAAAAATGTTTGCCTTTGAGGATTTTTCACCCGGGGAAACAAAAACATGTTCCTTGTGGCAAGATCAGCTCAATAGGGTGTGTGGGGCACAAGGGTCATGCCATTTTTAATCAAAAGCTGCTGAACAGTCAGCAAGATGCAGGCAAGCGCACTGTCATGCCGCACGATTTTTTTGTGTAAATCACTCATCATAAAATAGGCAAATGTGTTGAAAGAGTCGCTAAAAAAAATTTACTGAAGCCAAACACAGCCTCTCACAACAGCACCAGGTAGTACACTGGTGCAGATGGGTTCCTAGAACACTCATCTAGTGTGGGAAGCCTGTACTGCAAGGGGCCCGCCCTCCAGAGGATAATTCCAGTTTATGTTTCGTCACCCTTGGGATACACTACCAAGGGAGCCATACACATCGTGAAGGCCACATAGGGAATTTTATATTTTTCTCTACAAGCAATGAGGACTTGTTAAATGGTTTTATGTAAAGAGGGTGACCTGATCAGATTCACATTTTGAAAAGAGTATTGGAGAGGAACCACAGGGAAAGAGGTATGTCAGTGAGGGATCTACTGGAGTCATCCAAGCAAGAGATCATAGTCACCAAGACCAGAGTTGTGGCTACAGAAAAGGAGAGAAGTGTGTGGATTTAAAAGGCATTTAACCAATAAAATCAGCATGACTTAGTGGTGGACTAGACATTGAGAATGAAGGAAATGGACATGTCGTGGAACTGGATGAATGGCTGTTAAATTAACCAGGTTAATTCACTTAGATGACATCCCCAGGGTTAACTGGGTTAACACATTGAATGTGGGGTACCATCTATATCCAAGTAGAGATTTAATGTGGGACAGTGAGTCTGGAGCTATGAGTGGACTAAAGGTACACATTTGGGAAACAGAAGCATGTAGATGATAAGTAGTTTCTAACTCCTTGTTAGAAACTAACAAGTTTCTTGGGAGAAAAATGAGAAGAGAATTGGGCCTCAAACTAAGCTGGGGAGGAGGTTAAACATTTAGAAAAAAGTTGAAAAGATTCATTATATTTAATGGAAATGAAACTGCCCAGACTTTGAGGATTCCTGTAAGTCTTCAAACATCCAAAGTCAATGGTCTAGCTATACCTGTCTCAGTTCCAGCACAAAATTTTGCACGTAGTAGGAACTTAAAACACTTGATGGAAAAAACAAGCATGTCCCAGCTAAAGAAAAGGGAGTCAACCTATCAATGGCACATGTGATCAATGATTTATCAACACAGCGCTTAATTTAAACACATTTAGAGTGAGACATCATCAAGATGGTGGCATGAGAGGAGCTCTTCAAAGCTCTCCTGGAAAGAACAACAAGTTGAACAACTAAAATCCAACCAGAGAATCCCTAAGCAACACACAGCCTTGGATGAGAAACCCACTGATCCCAAGAAAATACCTCAAGCCAGAGAAAGGGAGGTGAGTGAGAAAGAAAGAAAGGGAGTTGTGCAGAGACACGCTGTGGCGACTCAGAGACCTACCTGGTGACCGACCCAGAGGCTGATCTGGAGACCAGCAGAGGAGAGACTGACTGAGGTGGGAGTGTGGGAGCGCGGTTCCAGGTGCAGAACACTCTGGATGGGTTGGAGGCCTAGAATAAACAAAGGCGGAAGTGCAGGCTGTCAGAACGCAGGGTGAATGGCAGAAGCTGGCATGGCTGGCTGTGGTGAGAGGCCCCGGTGGGAGTGTGGGGGTGGGGGTAAGGGGAGAAGCTGTGACGTCTCAAGAGCAGCCATAGCGTGGTGTAGGAGGCCAGAGTGAGACACCAGCAGCAGCCACAGATCAGCGAAAATGACCAGCGTGAGAACGCGGATGCCAGCACATGGGTCAGGTGGCTGCAGCTAGGGGCCTGCAGAGCATAATCCCAGCAACCCGAGCAGGAAGTGGGTGTTCCCATGGATGGAGTGGTGGCAGCAGGAGCATGCTGGTGACTAAAGTGCAGAGTGTCCCTTGATGAGGTGAGGCCCCAGCCAAAGCACTTTGCGGCCTGGGACATAGAACTTGGCTACTTCCCCTTGCTCTTTCCCAAAGCTTGCCCTGCCCACTCAGCCCAGAGTCTGCATTCAATCAGCAACTGCCAGGAAGCCACCTACTCTCTGATCCAAACAGACCTGCTCCTTTCCCAAAACACCCTGCCACCACACTTCCTGCTGAAGCCAGAAGAGAGATGAAGGAAAACTGTGAAACACAGGCATGGCAGCTTCTGACTGCAATGGGATCTCAGAGGAATAGAATACCATCGTCCACCAAAGCTTCCCAAAGAGGAGGTATACAGAGACCAAAGCAACTGAGCCAAAGAGAAGCCCACCTTCTAGGAAGTTTCCCACTGCAAGAAAACCAAATAACCAAGAGAAAATATTATAAGACACTGTAGCAACACCAGCTAGGAAGTAGAAGAAAGATTTCTTCACATCAACCACTTGAAAAGTCCTCATGTCCAGGAAAAGAAACACTCCAATAGCAATGAATACCACTGTGAACAAAGGTGCTCAGAAAGAAAATGAAAAATCTCCAGAAAAGGAACTTGAAGATATGAAAACATATGAGCTAAATGATACAGAATTCAAGATTGCAATTCTGAAAATACTCAAAAAGATCAAAGAAAATTGGCAGAAAATACAGAGGGAGCAAAGTGATCTCAGATATGAAATTAAATCTATTAAAAAGAAGCAAATAGAAATCCTGGAGATAAATACCACAATAAAAGAAAAGAAAAATGAAATAATTAGCTGGAGAAAAGAATTAGTGAAATCAAAGACAGTAATTTGGAAATGTCACAGAAAGAAGAAGAGGGAGACCTAAGAGCTAAAAAAAAAAAAAAAAAATATCTACAAGAATTATCTGCCTCCATTGGAAAGAATACCATAAGGATAATAGGTATCCTGGAGGGAGTAGAGGATGAGATGGGCACAGAGAATTTGTTCAGACAAATACTAGATGAGAACTTCACAAATTTATGGCAATAACTGACACCTCAAATTCAAGAAGGAAACAGGACCCCTAGCTACTTGAATCCTAGCAGACCCTCTCCAAGGTACATTATACTAAAGATATCAAAGGTCAAAGACAAAGAAAGAATCTTCAAGGTAGCTGGAAAAAAGAACACCATAACTTATAAAGGAAAGCCTATCAGACTATCAACAGAAACTCTACAAGCCAGAAGGGAGTAGAACCATGTATTTATAATATTGAAGGAGAGAAATTACCAGCCAAGAATCATCTACCCAGCAAAGTAATCCTTTAGATATGAAGGAGGAATAAAGACCTTTCCAGACATATAGAAATTGAAGGAATTCTCTGGTACAAGTCCAGAATTTTAAGAAATACTGAAGGAGCCAATTAGACCTGAAACAAAAAGTAAAAATAAATAGGGATAACCCAGAACAACAAAAACTTTCTTTTATGTGAAATTCAAGGTAAACACTGAAAAAGAACTTAGAACTGGACACATAATAAAAAAATAAAAAAATAAAAAGAGAGAGAGAGAAAACAGTCATAAACACCATCAAACTAAAATACCAATAGGAATAAAAAAGCAAAGAAGCAATAAAAAGAAAGAGCTACCAGAAAACAAAAGATAAAATGGCTATAGGAAATGCTCATATATCATTCATCACCCTAAATGTAAATGAACTGAACTCACCAGTAAAAGGACACAGAGTAGCCAATTGAATTAAAGAACAAAAACCAACCTTACGCTGTCTACAAGAAACACACCACAGTCACAAGGACAAACACAGACTCAAAGTGAAAGGATGGGGAAAAAATACTCCAAGCAAATAGCATTCAGAGAAAAGCAGGTGTAACCATACTTATATCTGATGAAACAGACTTCAGGATCAAACAGATAATAAGAGACAAAGATAGACATTTTATAATAATAAAGGGGACAATACAACAAGAAGCAGGACACTTTATATGCCCCCAACAAAGAAGCACCAAAATTTACAAAGCAAAGCATTAAAGATCTAAAAGGAGAAACTGACAAAAACACAGTTATAGTAGGGGACCTAAACATCCCCTTGACAGCCATGGACAGATCATCCAAAGAGAAAATAAGTAAGAAAATGTCAGCTTTAAATGATACAGTGCAGCAATTAGACATAGTTGACATTTACAGGATACTTCATCCTACACACATGACTATACATTCTTTTCTGGTGCACATGGGACATTCTCAAGAACAGACCACATGTTGGAACACAAAGCTAGCCTCCTCAAATTTAAGATTGAAATCATAACGAGTGTATTCTCCAATCGCAAAGCTTGGAAATTGGAGATCAACTACAAAGAGAAAGCAGGAAATACCACATATACATGAAGATTACATAATGTGTTATTAAAAAATGAGTGAATCAAAGAAGAAATAAAAAAAGAGATTAAAAGATACATAGAAATAAATGACAATGAAAACACAACATACCACAATTCATGGGATGCAGCAAAAGCGCTAATAAGAGGAAAGTTTATATCACTATAGGCCTATCTCAAGACAAAAGAAGAATCACAAGTAAACAACCTATATTATCACATATTAAAGAAGTAGAAAAAAAAGAACTAAAAACACCCAAAGCCAGCAGAAGGAAGGAAATAATAAAGATTAAAGCAGAACTAAATGAAATAGAGAATAGAAAATTAATAGAAACAATTAATGCAACAAAGAGCTGGTTCTTTGAAAAAATTAATGGAATGACAAACCTCTGGCTAGGCTCACCAAAGAAAAAAGAGAAAACACACAAATAATCCAAATTAGAAATGAAAGAGGGGAAATTACAACTGATATTACAGAAATAGAAAGGATCATACAAGAATACTATGAGGACTTATATGTCACCAAATTTTGCAATCTAGAAGAAATGGACAAGTTTTTAGAAACATGTAGTCTACCTAGACTGAAGCAAGAAGAACTGGATAATCTAAACAGACCAATCAACAGTAAGGAAATTGAAACAATCATCCAAAACGTCCCAAAAAACAAGAGTCCAAGAACAGATGTTGTCACTAATAAGTTTTACCAGGCATTCAAAGAGGAACTAACACCTATCCTCCTCAAACTTTTCCAAAAATTGAAGAAGAGGCAATACTTCCCAACTCATTCTATGAGGCCAACATTACCATAATACCAAAGCATGGTAAGGACATAACAAAAAAAGAAAACTCTAGACCCATATCTCTGATGAACACTGATGCAAAAATCCTAAAGAAAATACTAGCAAATAGAATACAACAATGCATTAAAAAGATTATACATCACGATCAAGTGGGATTCATCCCAGGGGCACAAGGATGGTTCAATATACAAAAATCGATCAATGTGATATACCACATAAACAAAATGAAAGATAAAAACGTATGATTTATCAATTTGATGCAGAAAAAGCATTCGACAAGACACAACATCCATTTATTATCAGAACAGTTTATAAAATGGGTATAGAAAGTACCTCAACATAAGTACCTCAGTGTATGTCATACTGAATGGGGAAAAACTGAAACCTTTTCTTCTAAAATCAGGAACAAGACAGGGATGTCCCCTGTCACCACTGCTATTCAACATAGTGCTAGAAGTTTTAGCAAGGACCATCAGGCAGGAGTAGAAAATAAAATGCATCCAAATTGGAGGTGAAGAAGTTAAACTGTCACTTTTTGCAGGTGGCATGATCCTTTATATAGAAAACTCTAAAGACTCCACCAGAAAACTATTACAAATAATAAATGAATACAGTAAAGTTGCACGATACTAAATCAATGTACAAAAATCCACAGCATTTTTATATACAAACAATGAAACTTCAGAAAAAGAAATAAAAATATTATACCTTTTGTGGTCAAAATAAAAAGAATAAAATAGAAGTAAATTTAAAGAATGTGAAGGACTTATACATGTAAAATTATAAGACACTTTTAAAAGAAATTGAAGACGATACAAAGAAACGGAAGGATATTTCATGTTCATGGGTCAGAAGAATCAACATAGTTAAAATGGACATATTACCCAAAGCAATATACAGACTTAATGCAATTCCCATCGAAATCCCACAGATATTTTTCTCCAGAAATAGATATAAAAAATCATCAGATTCACATGAAACCACAAAAGACCCTGAATCCCTAAAGCAATCTTCCAAGAAAATAATAAGACTGGAGGCATCATGCTCCCTGACTTCAGTCTATACTACAAAGTGTCAATAATCAAAACAGCTTGGTATTGGCAAAAAATAGACATACAGACCAATGGAACAGATATAAACCCACAAATATATGAACAGATAATCTTTGACAAAGGAGCAAAAAATATACAATGGAGAAAAGGAAGTCTCTTCAGTAAATGATGCTGAGAAAATTGGAAAACTACATGCAAAAGAATGAATCTGGACTGTGAACTCTCACTATACACCAAAAGTAACTCAAAGTGGATTAAAGACCTCCACATAAGATCTGAAACTATAAAGTGCATAGAAAAAGGCATTGGCACTAAATTTACAGACCTTGGGTTCAGAGAGCACTTGATAAACTTGACCCCACAGGCAAAGGAAATAAAAGCAAAAATGAATGAATGAGAAATGAATGAGACTATATCAAACTAAAAAGCTTCTGCACAGCAAGGAAACCCTTAACAAAGTAAAGAGGAAACCAACTAAAGGAGAGAAAATATTTGCAAACAATGCCTCTGATAAGGGGATAATATTTAAAATATATTGAAAACTCATACAACTCAACAACAAAAACCAAACAATCCAATTTAAAAATGGCAGAAGACCTAAATAGACACTTCTCAAATGAAGACATACAAACAACCAACAGATACATGAAAAAATGTTCAATATCACTAGCAATTAGGGAGATACAAATTAAAACCACAATGTGATACCACCTCACACTTGTTAGAATGGCTATAATCAACAAGACCAGGAATAACAAATGTTGGAGAGGCTGTGGAGAAAAAGGAACCCTCATACACTGCTGGTGGGAATGTAAATTGGTACAACCACTATGGAAGGCAGTATGGAGATTCCTCTAAAAATTAGGAATAGAATTGCCATATTACCCAGCAATGCCTCTTCCAGGCATCTACCTTAATTTGCAAAGATATATGTACCCCAATGTTCAGCGTAGCACTGTTTACAGTGGCCAAGTCATGAAAACAACCAAAGTGTCCTTTGATAGATGACTGGATAAAGAAGTTGTGGTACATTTATACAATGGAATGCTACTCAGTTATAAGAAAAAATGCAATATGGCTATTTGTAACAACATGGATGGACCTTGAAACCATCTTATTAAGCAAAATAAGTCAGACTGAAAGACTCAAGAAACATGAGCTCACTTATAGGTGGAATATAAAATTGAAAATAAAGAAACAAAAACTCATGGACACAGTCAATAGTTTAGTGGTTACCTGAGGGTAAGGCGGAGGTAGGTGGGGGAGTGGGGTTGGAGTAGGGAGCGGGCATCAAACATACGGTGATGGAAAGAGCTGATTCTGGGTGGTGAGCCCATAATGCAATGCATAGACAATGTAATGTAAAATTGTACACCTGGAAACAATGTAATTGTTACCAACCAATGTCACCCCAATAAATTTAGCAATTAAAAAATAAATACATACATACATCAGAATGAATGCTTACTAGTTAGAAGTGTTTTCACCTATGGGCTTAGAAGATCGTGAATCTATTATATAGATACTGCATGTCATGTACACACACACTTGTAGACTTGCACACACACACACCTTCCTACAATTTAACAGGCAGTATACATGGGGAAAAACCTGCTTCACACCCTAATATTGCCAACATTAACTATGCATTTTAAGGTAAAAAGTAAATGGGTTTTTAAAGGAATTATCCACATGCTGGGATTTTCTACCATCCCATTAACGCAAGCAACATGAGCTGACCAGTACTGGGGATTGTCTTTAAGGTACCATTTTCCTTCCTCTCTTGTTTCAGGTGGGCTTGAAGTTTGTTTACAATGGAGTTCATTGTTCTAACAAATCTTTTAAGTTTTCTATTCAGCTCACTTTCAGCAGTGAGCAGAGTCCCATCAGATAAACTTCAAAGTGTCCCAGAAAACATCTGACTTCATTCTCTGGATGGCCTCAGTTAGCTACCTTTCCTCATAACGACAAATTATCTAATTGTAATAATAAAGTATGCTATGTTGTAATTTTAGGATGAGAAGTTTTCCTGATTCTTATTTTGCTGTGATGACATCATCACTCCCACATTTCTGAAATACTCTTGGGGACTAGCAATGCAGCAGAGGATATGAGTTTGGTGAAACTCCGGCAGCATACCATGAAGAACAGGAGCAACATGAACTGGGCACTTTCTCATACTTAGGTTAAGGGGGGATCCACGCAGAAGAAACAGGGGGTTAAAAACTAATCAATGCATTTAATAAGTGATTCACCTGTTTACACCTGATAGCCCCCTCCCTCTGAAACTAACTTAAAAGAAAAATCACAATGTTAGAGTGCTCACATCCTGAAAGAAGAAAGCTGTTTATCTTCATCTCTTATGCTCTCCAGCACCTCAAATAGGTCTGTCTGATGGTGCACAATCAGTACACAGCACAGATCCAGTACACTAATGGACTAACAACCAGAAAGTGTAGTTAGAGTCTACAATATGCTTTTCACACGTTCCCTATTATCAGCCTCCCAGCTACTTGTGAACTGGCTACTGTAACCTATTTTTAGGAAATTAAGACTCAGAAAGTTTAAGACCCTCACCCAAAATCACATAGTAGATAAAGCCAGGATTGGATTCTATATACCTTTGCCTCCAAATCTACGCTTTTCCTACTCAGCTTACTCATTAATACCACAAACCTACTGTCTTCTCAGTACTGTGCTAGATGTTGGATTATAGGGATAGGAATGCATAGGCCTTGCCCTCAGGAAGTGGCAACCTGGTGAAGGGCAGCAGAGATGTAAACAGCAAACTCTAAGTTTTAGTAGAATTGAGGGGTGTATTGAGGATTCAAGCACTGGAGGCCCAGACAGCTCTGCCTGACTAGGACACATCAAGACCTTCAATGGTGAATTTGAAAGGCATCTGTTGCTCCAAACACACACAAAAATAGTTCCTGAGAGGAGATGCTTGCAGAGGCAGATAGGTTATTTATGTTAGAGCACCATGAATGATTTTGCTGGGCCTTCTACTGCCCAGTTTTAAGGAAGGAGAAAACTGGAGAGGATCCAAGGCAACACGATGGTAGCCAGAGTGCCATGGCTGGGTAAAATTATGAGAACATTTCAGAGGATGGACTTAAGTGTCCCCTTTCCCCACTGGAAAAGCCATACATCTCTTCAATGACTATTACAAACTGAGACACTTAGTTCTCTTGTAAATGAACCATTCTCTCCAAAGTTATTCTTATAACGTATGCATGCCAAATTCCAGAAGGAATTTAAATGGTGCTGTTTAAAATACTTCACAGATGTTGGTTCCCATGTGGCTAATTTCACACTGATGAAATGAGATGGCAGATATAAAAGTTCCATTATCATTTAATATTTATGATTCACTATCATCAGAGCAAAATGTTTATTACAATACAAGTAAAGACGATACATTCATGAATATTTTTCCAGGCATGGCATTTTTAAAATATATATGTATTTTACCTTATTACAACAAATTTGCAGGAAACAAGGGCAGAATTTGTCTAAAATCCCATCACTTAATCAAATCAATGTTTCCGTTTAACCCAGTCACCTTTTAGTCCTTGTACATATGGTTGAGTACATCTTGTATTGATAAAAATTATGTCATGCATGAATAATTCACACTGAGAAACAATTATCCTTTAATTAAACAATCACCTCACTTTTAAAGAGAGCTAGAGAGACACCATCATGGGAACAGAAAATGCAATAAATAACAAATTTGGCAGCTATGTGCAGACTGGGACCTTATAATGAGCATTTTCATGTTGGCGCATTATAATTTTAAGTGCTGGCAGAAATGGTCCCGTTTTCCTTCTATATGCGTGTGTTAGTGAGGGTGTGGAGAAAAGTTGAAACTCTTTCTCTGAACCTATCACGTGTATATTTTATGGTACTAACGATATTAAATAAAGATCCTGAGGGTTGATCAGGCCAAAAGGGAACTCTGAACAAATACAATCTATATGAGATTCAAAATCCCATTATATTCATTAATTGCATTTCTTCTTCAAAGTTCAGAGCAAAAGTCATTTTAGACATTGGTTAATATATTCTGTTGATATGTTTATCACATTACCCTTCTAATAAAGCTAATTCTCAATTTACTTAAATTTCACCTCAGAAATGCATTCTAACTTTGTACTACCTTGATATTTATAACTTACTTTCAAAATTAAATTAACCTACTCTTTGCCCACATCTTAAAACAGTCTTTGGCTAAAAGCAATATAATTCTGATTTACTAAATTAATAATGATCTCTTAGCCTCTGACATATCTAAGAATAGCGCAACTGAATGAGTTTTAGTTTTACCTCTGTTCCTTTCTCCTTCTTCCTTCATCCTACTAGCAGGTTATTGGCTAAAAAGGTAGGCAGGCCCAAAAAGAGAAAGAATGCTTTAAACATTCTTAACAGGACATTTTTCATTTTTTAATGTTCAGATAAATGAAAGTGAAGTTAATTTAGCTGAAGCATACCCAAGCAATGGAAGCACTGAAAAAGCAAATAATTCTTTAAGCCTCTGTATATTCCAAATTCTTTAGCTTGGCATTCGGGAATTTGATTCAAACATAACCCTCCAAGCTTATTTCCCATTCCAAGTATGTACGGTACTAAAACCCAACTGAGCAAAATCCTGTACTTTCCCAAGGCCACAGCTTTGGTTATGCCACTCAAATCCCTGTCTGTTCAACTTCCAGGGATTAGAATCTTAGTCATTGTAAAAGGTACCTGTCAATGTCCCCTCCCTAATATCCTCAATCAGTCTTTTATTCCAATCATTAATTAATTTTAACCTACCTACTATGAGCCAGGCAACTGATGAACTTTAGAAACTCACAGTCCAGTGAAGAGGAAAATCTCAATTAGCCACGTGATGAAGAGGGTTGTGTGGGTTCCCTGCCTCATTCCAAAAAGTGGTTAAAAAGAAACAAAAACTCATGGACACAGTCAATAGTTTAGTGGTTACCTGAGGGTAAAGGGGGAGGGGGTGAAGAAGTTGGGAGGGAGCATCAAATATATGGTGATGGAAAGAGAACTGACTCTGGGTGGTGAGCACATAGTTCAATGCACAGACAATGTAATGTAGAGTTGGACACCTGGAACCTATATAATTTTTACCAACCAATGTCACCCCAATAATCTTAACAATAAAAAAAAGTCAAAATACAGTTAAGGAACAGAAAGGATAGATGGAGGAAGCACTGAAACCGAAGTCATCCCAGCAATGCGAGTTGGCCGTGTGAGGTGTGAGGAGGAAAGGATCTGCAGCCCCGAGTCAGCGGCAGGTTCCAGGGACAAACAGGCATCTTTCTGCGTCATTTCTCTCCACCATAATAGACACTGTCCTTCAGGCTGATGGCTTTCCTCTGAAATCGCCTGGCACCGTGTCCTTGAATATCTCTGCTGAGAATGTCTCCCCAACACCCCACATCATCTTTCTGAAAACACAGGACCCTATCACTGTCTCTTTCCCTGCCCGTTCTTAACTCTCCAGTACAAATAAAGACCTCTGAGCTATAGTATAGATAAGGCCACTCCTCTCATGAGCATGCAGTGAATTTCTGGTTTTTTATTCACTACCAGATACAATTCATGCCAAGATTTATGCTTAACACAAACATAGGAACGTTTCATATACGAATCATTAATACTTAAGACAACTGCATAAAGACCACCTGCACAAATGTTCCTCCCTGCTCCGGGCCACAGCACATGGTAATTCCAGAGGACTTTGGTGTGGCTTCATTGTTTAGACACAGTCGGTTTTTCTTCTGTAGGAATAGCAGTAGCTCACTACATAGAAAACAACAGTTGTTCAGGGATACTAATGTATTAATATAAAAGACATATGACGCATGTTTGTGAACTCTGTTGGCTTTGAATGAAGCTCTTGCTGTTCTCACACTTAGAATATAATATGCTTAGCTGACTCAAGTTGTTATGTATTTTACTCATTTGAAATGTACGCTTCTTTAAGGCAGTTATTTACAATGGACATAGTGGTATAAATCAAAACAGTGAACACATTCCATGTTCAACCCAAGTGTTATCATTTAAGTTAAAGGAATAATCAAACATAAGACCATATGGTAAGATTGAATTGTTCCCCCCACTCCCTACCACCACCAAATTATTATGTTGAGGCCCTAACCCTCAACATGATTGTACTTCAAGCTAAGACTTTTAGGGGATAGAGGAATTAAGGCTAAAAGAGGGCATATGGGTAGGGTCCTAATTTGATAGGATTGGTGGCCTTGTAAGAGCCACATGCAGGTATTAAGGGAAGTCCATGTGAGGACATGGGGGAAGGCAGCCATCTGCAAGCCAGGAAGAGAGCTCTTTCCAGGGGCTGAATCAACCACATCTTGATCTTGAACTTCCAGCCTCCAGAACTGTGAGAAATAAATGTCTGTGGTTTAAGCCACACAGTCCATGGTGTTTTGTCATGGCAGCCCAAGGTGACTAATACACCATATCAGAATGATATACCCACCATGCTGTACACCTGAAACTAATATAAAATAGTATTGAATGTCAACTATAATTAAAAAGATACGATATATGGTCACGGGATGTAAAGTACAGCATAAGGAATATAGTCAATGGTATTGTAATAGTTATATTTGGTGTCAGATGGATAATAGATTTGTTAGGGTTACCACTTTGTGAGGTGTGTAAATATCTAATCACTACCTTGTTTTGTACACCTGAAATTAAAAAAAAAAAAAAAAAGTATTGTAAAAAAAGGAAAGAACCCTATAGCACTCTAACTTACCTCACCAAACATATCTGCAGAAGGATTATAACACCAGATCTTCATTGAAAAGGTCATTTTCAGGTTTAAACTGGTGGAGCAGTTTACCTTCCCTCCCTCCATCTTGCTCTTCCTGCTTTTCTTCTTCTTCTCTCCTCCCTCTCCTCACTCTCATCTTTCTTCTCCTTTCCTGTCTCCTCCTTCCCTCCCTTCCTTCACTCCTTCCTTTCTAATAAGCTATTTGTTAAGCAGTATTTGGTATTTAGCCACTTCAAATATATGGGCGTTTTATTTTCTCATGATTTTAGTGTAGAGGTATCTTAATGTTATGATCAGACCCTGTTCCAGACTGCTGTTTCCTGAATAGAAAAGCATCCCAGGAAACATCACTCACTGCATTCAGGTAGAGCTGAGCAGTGTGGTTGTGGGGTCTGGGAGAGGTGAACAGAACAGATAAGAGGGGCATAATGAGGAGAGGGTACCTAGGAACTACCTAGCAAGCTGGACACAATCCTCTTATTGATTTCAAAGAACATACATCAAAGGACTGTTGATTACTTATGTGAATAAATGAATGAACACTAAAGCCAAGAATCAGACACACAATTACTTCTATCAGATTCCTCTTCCCTCTTTCCCTAAGGCAAGGCTTCCACGCAAATAACCAAATACCCTGTGAAGTCATTTATTCAACTCTAGATGTGATTGCTCTCTTACAGATGGAGATCTGACTAATGTGTAGATGTCTGGACACGTAAACATTTTTGGATCCTTTTAATGAGGTAAGGAATAGTAGCCATTGTTATTATTGTTATATGAAAGTCTCTGATAATTCTATATTAAAGTCAGAATTCTGAAATTCTAGCAATACCAATAATAATTTCTAAGTTGACCCTAATATTTTACTTCTATCATCCATCTCCTAATCCTCCAACTCACATGGGCAAAAATAGCTTCTTAACCTTAATATTCAGCTTAATAGTTAATATAGTTCACAGCCTTCAGAGAAAGCTCTTTCAAATGTTAGTATTAACCCATACATGGCCAATTAATTTATGGCAAAGTGGCCAAGAATATGTAATGGGAAAGAACACTGTTCAATAAATGGTTTTGGGAAAGCAAGATGGCCACACGCAAAACAAAAACAAAAACAAACAAAATATAAAACCAAACCACTATCTTACACCATACATAAAAATTAAATCAAAATAGACCAAAGATTTGAACACAAGACCTGAAACCATAAATCTTCTAAAAAAATATATAAGAAATAAGCTCCTTGGTGTCAATCTTGGTGATGAATTTTTTGGATCTGACTTCAAAAGCAAAGGCAACTAAAGCAAAAATAAACAAGTCGGACTACACCGAACTAAAATGTTTCTGCTCAGCAAAGGAAATCATCAACAAAATAAAAAGGCAACCTACCACATGGGAGAAAATATTTGCAATTCATATATTTGACAAGGGGTTAACATCCAAAATATATGAAGAACTCATACAACTCAATAGCAAAAACAAAAAAAATCAGTTTAAAAATGGTCTTCTGGGGAAGCCGGGATGGCTCAGCGGGTTAAGCGCTCGCTTTGCAGTGCCAGAGCCCAAGGATCAAATCCCAGCCTCAGCCCAGGCAGACCCATATGCTGAACTAGGGTGGGCCCCCAGCTCAGTTCTTGCCGGGGCCTATGTGGGAGGCTCCCGGCCCAGTTCCTGCCCTGCGCAGCCCCGCACCCACCTGTGGAGTGAAACCATATGGAAACCTAATGCTGTCAACTATGGAGACTGCTCTGGGCCCTCCCCCTTCTCTCTGTCTCTCTCTGTCTCTCTGTCTCTCTCTGTCAAAAAACAGTAAAAATACATACATACATACATACATACATACAAAAAAAATAAAATAAAAAAATGGTTTTCTGCTGGGAAGCCGAGATGGCTCATCAGGTTAAGTGCTCGCTTTGCAGCCCCGGGACCGAGGATCAAATCCCGGCCCTGGCCTGTAGAAACACACATGCTAAACTGGGGTGTGCCTCCCATGCGGGAGGCCCCCAGCCCAGTTCTGGCCCTGCACAGCCCCAGCCCACCTGTGTGGGATGAACCCATGTCGAAAACTGATGACGTACAACTACGGAGACTGCTCTGGGCCCTCCCCCATCTCTCTGTCTCCCTCTGTCTCTGTCAAAAACAGTAAACTAAATCTTATTAAAAAATGGTTTTCAGGGGAAGCCTGGATGGCTCAGTGGGTTAAGCGCTCACTTTGCAGCGCCGGGGACTGAGGATTGAATCCTGGCCCCGGCCCGTGTGGACCCATATGCTGAACTGGGAGCTCCCCCAGTTCAGTTCTCTCTCTGTCTCTGTATCTCTCTGTCTCTCTCTGTCTCTCTCTCTCTCTCTGTCATTAAAAATAAAATAAATTAAAAAAAAAAAAGGTCTGCCGATTTTTCAATTGGATCATTTTTTTTTCTTTGAGGTGTATGAGTTCTTTATATATTTCAACTATTTGCCTGGTATCAGAGGCATTGTTTGCAAATATTTTTTCCCAAATGAACAGAGGATCTAAATAGGCATGTTCCAAAAGAGATATATGCATATATATGGCCAACATGTGTATGAAAAGGTGCTCAATATCATTAATCATCACAGAAATGCAAATCAAAACCACAATTAGATGTCACCTCAAAACTGTTAGAATGGCCATTATTTTTAAAAGCTGAGAAATAAGGAGTGTTGATGAGGATATGGAGAAAAGGGAATCCTTGTGCACCATTACAGGTAATGTATATTGGTATAGTCGCTATGGAAAACAGTAGGGAGGTCCCTCAAAAAATTAAAAGTAGAACTATCATGTGATCCAGCAATTCCACTTTCAGGTATTTATCTCTAGGAAATGAAGACACTAACTTGAAAAGATACATGCACTCCCATGTTCACTGACACATTATTTACCATAGCCAAGACCCGGAAGCAAACTAAGTGCCCAATGATGGATGAATCGATAAAGTGTAATATGTATACACAATAAAATATTATTCAGCCATAAAAGATAAGGAAATCTTGCCATTTGTGACAACATGAATGGACCTTGAGGGTATTATGCTAAGTGAAATAAGTCAGATAGAGAAAGACAAATACCGTATGATCTCACTTAAATGTGAAATATAAAAATAAAATATTTAAAGAAAATTAAAAAACTCAAACTCATACAGAGAACAGATTTAGTCGTTACTATAGGCAGGGAAGCAGGGGTTGAGGGTGGGGTGGTGGAAGAAATAGATGAAGGTGGTCAAAAGGTATAAAGTTTCAGTTATAAAATAAGTAAGTTATGGGAATGTAATGTACAGCATGGTGACTACAGATAGCAATACTGTCCTGTATATTTTAAAGTGGCTAAGAGAGTAGATTTTAAAAGTTCTCCTCACAAGAAAAAAAAATTGTAGATCTGTATGGTGATGGATGTTAACTAGACTGCTTGTGGTGAGCATTTCACAATACCCTGTATATACAAATATTGAATCATTATATTGTACACCTGAAACTAATATAATGTTATATATGTTAATTATACCCCAATTTTTAAAAAGCTAGTAACAGGAAAGCAAGCTTAAAACTTTACATTTATTACTAAGAAAAGTATACTATTATAAAAGGAATGTTAGCTCTAAATTAAAAAAAAACAAGATACTTTTCTTCATAATGAAATAACACACTGAACACACAGACAGAGAAAGATGAGATATCCATGCAAAAAAGGCATGGCATTAATAAGAAATAGCTTCTTTAGAAAGCCTTTGCTAAACTTTGTTGCTATGAACTCTCTATTGCATTAAAGCTTCTCCACTGAGGGGTTATGAGTATGGTGGTGGTAGGCAGATAACGCACTTCCTGTTGAAAAACTGCTAACTTTGAATCATCTCGTGTGGGAACATTGGTTCCTCCTCCATCCTAGGAGGAAAGGGAAGAAGGAAAAAAAAAGACTAAGTATGTAAGTGGCAAAAAATAAATTGTTATTCAATACTTGTGATTTGTACAGATATGACCATACATGCAAAATGCCTAGAACTTTTTATTTATAATTTAGTAAAAATTTTAACAAGAATCTAACATGGCCAAACACAGATCAATAATAAGAACATAATATACCAAGGTTTCTGATTAATTCAAATCCTGTGGATCTGAAATCCACAAAAAGAGAATATTATAATGCCATTTGTTCAACAAAAGTTTATTTTGTGTGTCCTTTGATTATAGGCATACATTCTTGTGTATGCACCCACATATGTGTGTACATTCTTGAATACATATGAATATATGTGTACACTGTTGTGTAACTATGTTAATGTGTAGATAGATAGACAGAATCAAAAGCATTTGTATTGAAACTTTCTAGCAGAATATATCCCAAACTATGAAGATGGCTCCCTCTTAGTTATTTTTAAATATAATAAAAGTGAAAGCAGAATCTTGACAATAACTACACCTATCCCACCCCCAATCCCCTGACCCAAGGCCATCACCATCTTCAGTCTCACATGCATTTAACCTTCCTCCTGCTGCATTTGTGCAAGAGCTTGTCTTGGCCATACGCCTGTGGAATACAGTATTTATTAATAGCCACTAGTCACATGTGACTATTGAGAATTTAAAATTTGACCAAGAAACTGATCTTTTTGTTCTTTTTCATTTTAATTAAATTAAAAAACTTGAGCTAGTACAAAATATGTTTCTGCTAAAAGCAACTCCATTGTGTTGGTGTGACTATGTTTCACTTTAACCATTTTAGTACCTCGGATACTACTATTGAATTTAAGTTCTCCTATCAGAAGCCTGTGTCCTCTCTAGTATTACACAGAAATACATGGCTAATCTAGGTGATGCTAATAGATTGATTCAGTTCAAATGATCTTTCCTACATATCCATGTAATACTGTAATGTGTTCGATGCAGACCACGTAAGTTATGAGAATCACTGTATTTTGTAATTAAAAATTAAGTTGACAGTCTTATTATTTTAATTATAATATATTTAAATGATTTTTAGTTAAAAATAAGTATGAACAAATTTCAAAATTTAAAAAGGAGGCATACTTCTGATGCAGAATTGAGAGGAGACAACCCTAACAGTAAAGAGAAAAGGAGACTGGCTGAAAGTATACTGGTAATTTCATGATTAACAGCAACTACAAATTGTTGGCACAGAGCAAAAGGGGGGAAAAACTTGTGTAAAAAATGGGAAAGATAATAACATGGACAATATTAAGAGACATTTTTAGTAAATACAGTGAATTTGGTAACTTTTTTCTGAACAATCAAAAAGAATTGATGAAATGAGTCACCTACACTCAAAACTAGATGTCCAAAAGAACATTTTGAAGTGATTTCAAACATGTATATAGTGTCATTTTGGACAGGGAAGTCCTGTAACTATGATCACATTATTAAATGTTTGCATCCATCTATTAATATTGAAGATCAACAAAAGGTAGGCTTCCATAGCCTCATGCCAGGGAAAGCTACGCTGTGGGAAAAGGGGCTGGGAGCCACCTTTGACAATCTAGTTGCCCCAGTGCAGAAGAGAGGACTCAGGCTTCAGAGCCAGCCTCAAATCCAAAATGCAGTCTCACCTTTTATTAGCTGTGAAATCTTAGAAGGGCTTTAACACCCTGGAGCTTAAGTTCCTTGGCTATAAAATGTGAATAATAACAAATATCTCAAAATAAGCTTAACAAGGTTTGCACAAAGTGCTAGACAAATAGAAAGGAGTCCATAAATAGTAGCCTTGTAAAACTAAAGCTCTGATTAGGAGTATGTGGCCGGTGAATAAAGACTATGATTCTAGGCATCTTTGTGACAGTACATTCACCAGTAAAACAACTTTATTTTCCATACCTGGAAAACAAAATGGGAGCAACTATAATCCTAATTTTGGTAGATCTCAGAAATAGCCTTAAAACTCTGTTTTATGCCTTTTGGGATTCTGTATTATAATCTCACTCTATCCTGTCCGTTAGGTTAGGCTATATAAATAAACTGGAACTTTTATTTCTGGGTAAGATGGAATAACAGAGCCTGGATTTACCCTTCTGCTTAAATAACTAAAAAAATGAACAAAATATATGAAAGAATGGAACTCAAGGGCATTGGACACAGGCAATTAAATATAGTGATCCCTGAGGGATAGAAAGCAAGCAAGGTAAGCTCTATCAAGTACTGCCTGGAAAACAGATTTTAGGCTCTGCACGAGGTACAGTCCTAGGGAGGAGACAGCTACACAGGAACGCTCTGAAGATCTGCAATCTCAAGTACTCAGCAGAGTATTGATTATCACATACAAGTGAGGAATGGGGAAAGAACCACGCAAAATGATTAGAACAGTCCTTGCAGACCATGCAGGGATGGGACTAGTACCTTTTCCTACCTGTCAGAGAAGAAAATCCCATAATTCAGGAGCACTGGTTAGAGTACAAAGATGAGTCTTACCTCAACAAAAGAGGAAAATACCTTTGGACTAAACAGCTTTGGTTCTGCCTATCAATTCTTAAAAGCAGGATTTAAAAGGATCAAATTACTTGATTCCAAGTAACTTAGGCACATTCCAGGACAAAATTCAAGAATATTTACAGGAATGCAAAAATATCCAGCACCCAACAAGGTAAAATTCACACTATCTATCTGACATTTAATAAAAATTTAACAGATGCACCACTATGGAAAACAGTATAGTGATTCCTCAAAAAATTAAAAATAGAACTATCATATGACCCAGCAATTCTACTTCTAGATATTGATCCAAAGAAAATAAAAACACTAATTTGAAAAGATATATGCACCTGTATATTCACTGCAGCATTATTTATAATAACCAAAGTATGTAAACAACCAGGATGTTCATCATTAGATGTACAAGTAAAGAAGATGTATGTATTTACGAGGACTGTCTGGACTATATCCAGTCATGTTATATGAAAAATAGAGGCATTTGAAGAAGAAAAGGATACAAGAAATATTGCACTTAGGACGACGAAGCCTCAGTCCCCTTCAAAGTAGGCACCTTGAGACCTCACACAGTTCTCCCAGTGTCTATTCTACTGTTCAAAACACTCTGCAAAATCTTTTGTTGGAATTAGGAATTACAGCATGACGTTCCTTCCGCTCTGGCGGCAGCAGCCATGAAACGAATTCTGCCATGACACATTTCATGCCAAGACCCTGCATCAAAGTCTTGAGGGCACAGTAGTTTTTGGAATCCCTAGATCCGTTTCTAGTTCTCTCACTGTCAATCGCTGATCTTTGTTGATTGCAGCCTGTACACATTCTACATTATCAGGTGTCTGCTTGCTGTAGGTCCTCCAGAATGTGGATCACTTTCAACAGATTCTGGATCATCTTTGAAGCATTTGTTTCACACTTTTATTTGCACAGCACTCATTGCATCATCCTTGAAAGCCTTATGAATCATTGGAATAGTTTCCATGGAGGAATATTCAAGCTTAACACAAAATTTGATGCAGATTCATTGTTCTGCTTGCTCAACCATTAAAAAAAAATCTTTAAAATATTATTTTTTAAAAAGATTTATTTTATTGTTTTGGACAGACAGATGGAGAGAGAGAAAGACAGACAAAGTGAAAGAGCCCAGAGCAGTCTCCACGGTGGTAAGTCACCATTTTCCATCATGGTTTCATTCCATACAGTTGGGCGGGGGCCTTACTCATGGGAAGAACACCTCCTCAAGCCAAGGGCAGAACCAGTGGCTTCCCACATGGAAGGCTCGCCCCGCTAGAACTGAACTGGGGGCCCCCACATAGGAAGCACACCCCAGTTCAGAATATGTGTCCGCATGGGCCAGGACTGGGACCGGGACCCCGGGACTGCAAGGCCATGCTGAGCCATCCCAGCTTCCCCCTTAAAGATTATTTAATTGTTTGAGACAAGGTAAGAGAGGGAGAAAGCGGGGAGGGGCGAGAGCAGTCTCCATAGTTGTACATCATTAGTTGTGGGACATGGTTTCATTCCACATGTGGGGCCCTGCAGGGTGGGAAATGAAAACCTTCATTGCTGAGCCATCGCAGCAATTACCAGATGTGAGCAGCTCAGCATTTGAGTTTGCATGGGCTGGGCCCGGGAATCAAACTCCAGACCTTGCAATTACTAGCCAAGTGCTCAACTGCTGAGCTATCTCAGCATGCCCTTGCTCAGTTATTTTAAATGCAACAGCTACCCAGTACACATTTTCACTCAATGGCATTTAGCGACACCACTGACTATGAAGGTGACATTTTCACGCATGCACATTCCAGATCTGTCTCTTTGGCTGCCAGGATACATCGAAGTTGTGCAAACTGTTCTCGTTATGTTGACAGTGGCTAGATTTTTTCTGGACAGGCCTCGTATATAAAATGGAATGTTACTCAGCAACTAAAAAGAATAAAATCTTACCATTTGCAACAACATAAATGGACCTAATGAGTATTATGTTAAGTGAAATAAGTCAGACAAAGACAAGTACCATGTGAACAATCTGATGGTTGCCAGAGGAGGTATAAAGGGATGAGTGAGAAAGTAGGCAAAGGGGAATGAAAGGTACAAACTCTTAGTTACAAAATAAATAAACCACAAGATGTAGTGTGCAACGCAAAGGAATATAGTCAATAACATTGTAATAACTTGACATAATGACAGATGGTTACTAGACTTAGTGTGGTGATCATATTGTAAAGTATATAAAATGTTGAATACTATGTGTTACACCTGAAACTAACATGCTATAGATGCCAACTATAATTTAATTAAAAAATTACCAGGTAAGCAAAGGAACAGAAAAATGCAACCCATAATGAGGAGAAAAATCAATAAACTGAAACTGACTGAGAAATGACAGAATAGACATGGACAGGGAAATATTTATGATGATTATATTTCATATAAAGCTAGAAGTGAAGCTAGAGTGAAGCTAGAGTGAAGATCGACTATGTCAAGTAGAGACATGAAAGTTGTATAAAGAAGATCCAAGTTTAACTTCTAGAGATGAAAACTACACTGTCTGAAGTGAAAGACATAATAGGTGGGATTAATAAGAGATTATACATTTCAGAGGAAAATATTTTGAATTTGAAGGCAAAGAAATAGAGACTGTAAAAATGAAAGAAAGAAAAAAGACAAAAAGTATTAACAGGCATTAGTGAATTATGGGAAAATATCAAGTGACCAAATATACCAATAGTTGGAGTCCTCAAGGAAAAAGTGGAGGGAAACCAAACAAATTTGAAAAATAAGGGTTGAAAAATTTCCAACTCAAAAACTAAGCCCACAGATCCAAAAATACCAAACAGTCTACAAACACAGAAAAATAAAGAAAATTACACTGAGTTTCATAATTAAACTGCTTAAAAATCAGTGATAAAGAGAAAAATTTAAAGCAGGCCGAAAAAAAGACACTATATACAGAAGAAAAAAGATAAGAAAAAGACTAAGTGTTTCCTCTTAAGATCAGGAACAAAACTAGGATGTCTAATCTTACCACTTCTGCTTAACTTCTTTCCTGGAGGTCTTATTCAGTGCAGTAAAGTACGGACAAAAAAATAAAAGGCATCCACATCAGCAAGGAAACAGTAAAACTGTCTTTACTCATATGACATAATTGTCTATGTTAAATATCTGACGGAATCTACCAAAAAGCTACTAGAATAAGTGAGTTTAGCAAGGTTGTAGGATACAAGGTTGCTACAAAAGAATCAATTGTATTTCTATATCCCAGCAACAAACAGTTAAAAATTTAAATTTAAAAAGCAGTACCATTTGTCATAGCATAAAATACAAAATACATAGGGATATATTTTACAAAAGATGTGCAAGACCTGAACACTGAAAACAACAAAGCATCTGAGAGAATGAAAGAAGACCTAAATAAATGGAGAAAAATGCTGTGTTAATGGGTTGGAAAACACAAATTTTTAAGATGTCAAGTCTCCTTCAGTTCATCTATAATTCAATGCTATGCCAATCACATCGCCAGTAGGTGTTTTGTTTGTTTGTTTGTTGTTTGTTTTTATAGAAATTGACAACTGATTCTAAAGTTCATATGGAAATGCAAAAAAAACCTATGACAGTCAAAACAAATTTGGAAAAGAACACAGTTGAATGGATAACACTACCTGATTTTGAGATCATAAAGCTATCGTCATCAAAGCGGTGCTGTTATTGGTATAAATATAAACAAAAATATCAATGGAATAAAATAAAGAGTACAGAAATAGATCCACACATATATGGTCAATGACTTTTCAACAAAGTTGTAGGAACAATTCAACAAATGATGCTGGAAAAACTGGATATCTGTGCATACACACACAAAGAAACACACACACACAAAACAAAAACAAAAGCAAAAACAAAAAGCTACTATCACCACCAACAGAAACAGTTTAATTCATATTTCACAGCATACACAAAAATTAACTCAAAAATCATAGTAAAAAATCTAAGAACGCATTAAGAGGAAATCTTTGTGACTTTGTGTTAGGCAAATATTTCTTAGATATGACACTAAAAGCACAATCCATAAAATAAAAAAAACTAATAAACTGGACTTCATCAAAATTTAATATTTCTGCACTTTGAAAGACACTGTAGAGAGAATGAAAAGACAAGTAACATACTATATGAAAATATTTTCAAATCATGTATATCATAAAGGATTTGTATCTGAAATATATAAAAACTCTCTACACTAATATATTTTTAAAAACTAGTCAAATAAAAACATGGGCTAAAGATTTGAACAATAGTTTAAAAGATATATGGATGATAAAGTAAATAAGCACATGAAAAGATGCTCAACATCATTAGTCATTAGGGAAATGAAAATTGAAGCCATACCTAATGTAATATCTAATATGAAACAGACTGATCACACCAAGTTTGTGAGGACAAAGAACAACTGGAATGCTCACACACTGCCTGTGGGAATGCAAAATGGAACAACCAGTTTGGAAAACAGTTTAGCAGTTTTTTCTTTTTTAAAAGACGTTTTTGGCAGTTTTTTAAAAAAGTTAAACATTCATCTATCATATTGCCCAGCTATTCGATTGCTAAATGTTTATCTAAGAGAAATGAGAGTATATGTTCACACATAGACTTGTACATACATGGTCAAAGCAGCTTTACTTGTAATACCTAAAAAACGGAAACAACCCAAATGTTTACCAACAAACAGATGAATAAACTATAAACAACTGTTGCATATCCATACAATAATAGCACCCAGTAATAAGAAGTAATGAACTATTGATACACACTATAACATTAATTGTCCTGAATGAAAGAAACCAGACTGCTTCCTGCCACCCTAAAAGTACGTCCTGAATAATTCCATTTATATAAAATGCTAGATGAAGTAAACTAATCTATAGTGACAAACAGCATATCAGTGGATAAGAGGGCAAGGGAAAGGTGGAAAGAGAATACAAAGGGTTATGAGGAAACTTTGGGGTGATGGATACACTCATTGTTTTAATTGGGGTAATGGTTTCCTGTGTATATACATGTGTCCAAACTCATGAAATTTTATATTTTAAATGCATGAGGTTTATTATATGTCAATTATATTTCGATAAAGCTGTTAACTTTTTAAATAGATTATAATTGAGTAAAATTAAAATTTGAGGTCATCAGTTACACTAGTCATATTTCAAATTTTCAATAGCTACACGTGGCCATGGGCTACCATTTTGGACAGCTTAAGTGTAGAACATTTCCATCCTGCTCAAAGTACTATTGGACAGCACTGATCTAACACATACCAAGGAAAAGCATTTGTTTCTTTCATTCCTCCTACATCTACCTACCCCAAACTTCAAGAATGGGAATAAGCATGGCAGCATGGCACTGACAGATAAATTACCTGAGAATTTTAAAAAGCAAATTTTATTAAATTCAATGTAGCTTTAACGTAAAATAGACCTTCCATTCATAAACATATATATTATATATATACACATACATATATCTATGAATTATATTTCTCCAAAGTTCAAGTTGAAGGCAATTTTAAACTAAATGGCATGGAAAGAAATGAAACAGATAAAACCCACTTAGAACTTACTTTTTCTTTGTAGTTACTTTTTCAAAGTAGTTATAGCTGCAATATTACTCCTACATGATAGTATACTCATATACTCACAGTTATCTTGTGAGTCAACTTTTTGTTCTCTTTCAAAATATGCTACATACGAGTAAGGCAATTGAATTTTTCTATTTAAAAGAATCAAACATATAATTCTCAACAGACATAATCAGAAGTTTCAAATGTGAGAAGAGACATTAAAATAGAACACTGTGCACTGAAATGATTCACATTCAAAGAAAAGTTCATAAAATTAGGACAGGGAAGTTGTTAAAACTTAGTGTTCTCACTGAAGTGCTTTTTCTTCCCTCAATATAGCTTTCAGTTTTGAGAGATGATTTTATTTAAAAAGATTTGACCTGTATTTTCTGCCCCCACCCTGTAGTCAATGGACTTGGAAGTCAGAGTCTGTGTTTTCTGCATGTTTTTGTTTCCATATACAGAGTGCAGGGCTGAAATCCTCAACCGTCACTGTTCCAAAGCCTGATACACTATCCCTTTATGCACAGTTCGATGCCTGACTCATCTTTGTTTTAGAAATGGAATATAAAAAAAGGCAACTAGGGTTGCGGGAAGAAGGGAGGCTGGTGGCCAGTGGAGACCAACCAAGACCAGCCCTAAACAGTGTCTTGTAGTAGATAAGAAAGAAGTATAAAAATAGAAACCAAGTCCCTGTGTTGTTTGCAGAAGCAGAACTCACAAGCCAGTTTCACTTACTTTTTTACACCGACAGAGCCATTTTCCTTGTTTTCCATGTCAACAGATAGCATGGGAAGGCTGCAGGGTTCCTTTACTTCAGCAACTAATCAATAAGGGAGAAAAGCTTGTGTTTAATTCTTAGAAAGTGAGAGAATATATATTCTGAATCGGAAACATAATGGTTCCTTTCACAGCTTCACACCAGTTCACGTATGTTTGTTTAAATCTCCAGTTCCCTCAGTGATTGGAGAGATGTGATTAAACCTAAAGAACTAGAGGAGACGGGTTGGGGTGCTTTCATCCGTACTGGCACTCCCTGCCTTGACAATAAGCATTTGCAAATGAAATTGAATCCTTGTTCAAAACAAGTGCTGTGTGAACGGGCACAGCTTCCTCTGGGTGCCAAGCTCTCACTTAAGAAAGACATTGCAACTCATAAAGGAGTCAAAGTCAGAAAATCAATCCCCTTTTTCCTGCCCTTACCCACCAAGGGCTGTAATTTCTTTTTTCTTACTGCATTTGTCTGTTTTGCCCACTCCCACTCTTTCAATATTTTTTTCATTGTAATGCAAAAAAGCACTTACAGCTTTTGTCAGCGAGTATCCCCCTTCCTCACATACTCACAACGAAAGCCTCAGAAACCTGTGATATGGCTATGTTTGGGTAAAGCTTGGAAGCTCACAAAAATGTGAGATAGCCCTTAGCATAGAAAGGTGTGTGTGTGTGTGTGTGTGTGTGTGTGTGTGTGTGTGTGTGTGTCTGTGTGTGTGTAAAAGAGAGGGTAGGCAGCTAATTAGATTTATGTAAAATTCACCAAATCATTCAAGGAGAATAATAGCATCCATCACTTTAGTCTTTTTGTTTAGTAGGATAAGGACTGTGAAAAAATAAAAATAAAAAAACCTCCACAATTAATATGCAATTAGCAAGATAAAAAAAGCTATGAACAAAACTGCTTAAAAAAAACAAAAAAAAAAAAACTAGTTCTGAAACGTGCTTTGCTTCTGCAGCTGAAGCCATAAATTAAATACATTTCCTCTCAAATCACTTTATACTTCAGCACTCCTTCTCTAGGGATTACTCTGACATGACAAGTGCATCATTTAGTATATTCACAAGATTTTATCACAGTTAGAGAAGTAGATGATTAACAAATAATACTGTAAGTGTGGGATATTCTGCACTTCTGATACACTGATACACACACACACACACACACAAACTTCCAGCTGCTAAACCACTTAGATCATTCAGAGAAATTCAACATTTCATATACATATAGATATTAACATACATTCACACGCCGTTACAGAGTAGACAGAAGATAGTGCTGCTGCTCCATGCCAAAAGAATGATTTCACTTCAGTTGGAAATTGTTACATATTCACCATTTTCTGAGCATCTCAGAAAACAAAACAAAACAAAACAAAACAAAACACAATGATACTCTGTAGCACCACATTACATTGTCTTATTACTATTATTTTCTTTTTGTGTGTAAGAGTAAAAAGAAAACCTACCTAGAAGCAACTAAAACATGTCATTTTTTTATAGGCTTATCAAGAACAGCCAAAGAAACCCCAATGTTTTCTTTCACAAAGTAGGCTGGCAAAGGAATTCAATAAGGAGGTACAATTTGACACAGTGAAATAAAACCAGGCTGGCTCTCAGCCAACATGACGTTAGGAATCACACACAAGCTGCACCAACTGCCTTCTGGTTCATGGCTGACTTTTTAAAGCTACAGTGTGCCTGTTCACTTTTGCTAACTACCTTCAGCACTATTAATGAAAGTGAATGAATAATGAGTCCAAAAACTGCTGAATTCCCCCTGACCATGTCTTGCACAAAAAACAAAACAAAACAAAGAAACAAACAAAAAACAAGCTCTATCAATAGCTTATTTTCTCCCTCCCCTTCATTGTTGCTGCATGTGAGCCTTTGCTGTTCTTCTGAATATAAATGTCATATTTCACACTATTTCTTTTTCATTCCTGTAGGACACAAAATATAAGGGAAAATAAGAAAAAGAATCGAGTACTTATGGGCTATAACCAGTGAACACGCAGAAGCTGCAGTCGTGTTACTCTTCCTTCTTCACAGGGCCTTGTGGACAAAGTTCCCACGGCTGGCTTTTAAGTAATTTCTTTGTGAGAATAAGGAAAGCACTGCCCAGCAGAAAATCCTTTTACTTCATTATGCAGGAAGTAACATGTTTCAGAGAGGATGCAAAGTAGATGACCAGATCTCCTGAGAACATCCACATTTTTTAAGTTTGGCATTCATCTTCCCAGATACAGTCAGCAAAAACTCAAAAGGAAACAAGCCTTATTCTATAAAACAAGTAGATCTGGGAGGTTTAATTGTATGTTTCCCCCAGTTGCACAAAGAGCATAATTCAACAAATCCTACTAACATTATCTATGAGCACCTGGTACTTTGTTACACATGCAAAAGAAGATATTGTGCCAGCCCCCAGATTCATACTATCTTCCAACACCATCCTAACTCCCAGTTCAGGAAATTGGGAGGTGGAGTGGAGAGACTGTTAACCTGGCCAATCTCACCATTTTCTTGCTTTGCTGGGACACACTCCCATCCCATAAGTATGCTGCAGATATACTGGAAACATACCTAGTTGTCACTGAAATAAACACCAATAAATATTTGGATACTGTTAGGCCAAAGTGTAAACAAAACCACTCAAGATAAAGCAGACAGTACAGGCTCCCAAGGAGGATCCCAGAAAGTCAACTGCTGCTGGGATACTGTTGATTTCAGGCAGAACTGAGAAAGTCGCTGGTCTCCCTTTTCTTTAGTAGTTTACACGGCACTAGAAAAATCAGCAACTATGATCAAAATTTGCAACCTGAATTTCAAAGTAAAAAAAAAACTTTGTCTTACTTATTCCAGAAATGAAATTAGCAAATATCTACTTCCTGAAGGATCCTCACTGAGAAAGATTTGAAGTGCTCTCTCTGCCGGTCTTTGCCATTGCCCACTTGAAAAAGCAAACAATTTAAGGATGCATTCTAAGTGTTCATATATTTTTGAGTACCATTTATTGAGAGCCTGGGTGAAACAGGAGGTTCTTTTATCACCACTGATGGAAACAATGAACTCCTCTGGAGATAGAGACCTCTTTCACCAACAAATTTTATAATACTTTTGGAATTGATCTGAAATTCCTGAACTGTCCTCCAACTATATTCAAATAGAAGAGGGCTGGGCTGTTTGAATCCTGTAGGGGGTGGAAGGAGGTATCCTGCCACTGCTTAGAATAAAATCAAGTTGAGCTCCCTACTCTCAAAAGGAGAGGGACAAAGAGAATGTAGTTATACTCAACTCTTCCTTAGCCAAACTCATAGGAGGATTCTGTGAAGATTCTCCAAGAATTTCTTGCTACATATAGAAAAGGACATTCCCTCCTGTCTTGGCTGCTGTGATCAAGTTTGCCTGTTAGGTAAGGGTAAGGGTTTCAGAAGGTGTTGCAGGAAATCAATCCCATTTTATAAAAAATGAGCCACAAAGACATTCTAAATTCTGACACCAGATTTCACTTAGCAGCTAGTTTCTAACTGTGGATTAAATTGATATTTGTGAGTATAAGCATATATCCTAGTACTCACCCCCTTCAACAAGCTGATATTAACCTTCTTTAATAAAAATGTTTGTAGTGTGTAGTATAGTGTGATGTGTGTGCAATGTATGTGTGTACTATGTGTAATGTTCGTGGTGTTTGTAGAGTGTGATGTGCATGGTGTGTGTGTGTGAGTGTAGGTTGAGAGAGATGCAAACAAGACCTTTTGAGCCAGGTTATTATGAAATGTGCTAGAATACCGTCATTGATCCTTGTGTTGGGATTCTGGAGCATAACTTTCGGGCACACTTGGGAATGGACTCAGATGGAGGGAGGGAGGTGGGACAGGTGGGGTGGGGGAAAGTGGTGCCTCTGTTAGGCTTCTTTTATAGAACAGCACTCACGCCCCAGAGGTCGTGCCCTCCCAAAGAAACCACTCGCCCCTGCCTCTGGTCCGGGAACGGCCCCAACGACTGTGCAGCCCACGTCGCAGAGTGCGGAGTGGGTCTATATAGCTATATAGCTGCAGAAGAAACCTCGCGAAGTCGCCCGCGGGCAGGATGGCGCTCAGGGTTCCCAAGGGCGTCTCAAGGGACGGTGAGGAGCGGCCTGGAGAGGGGGCGCTTGGGGCCGTCCAAGAGCCAAACGACTAGCTTGAGGCACCGGAGACAGAGGAAAAAGTTTCTGGCCAAGACTTTCAAGAAGAAACCGGTTGGTCTTTGAGTCTGGGGGCTCCCCGGGGTCGCCTGTCTTTGGAAAGGGAGTGTGTGTAGGGGGCGGGGGGGACCGGCGCCCGCTGTGCGCCCAGCCGAGTGGTGCCACCACCCGGCTCTATCCCGCGAGCTCTGCCGGCAGCGCCCTGCGAGCTACAGCTCTCCGCGGGGCTGGGCACGCTTCTGTCCCCAGTTCCACTGCAGGGTGACACATTCCACGCTCCTTGGTGCAACAAGCTGCAGGAGCACCGAACACACAGCAAAGACGAGGGAGGACAAGGTGGTTTTTTTTATTGTGGCTTTCTTCGTTTCCTTTCATCCTGGACTGGGGAGAGGGCAGGCGTGTTCCCAGTGCCCTCGCCGCACGAGTGGTTCACTTACCTCCCCGCATGGCCGGCGCCGGGAGGTTTCCCCCGGCGCGGAGCTCCGCGGCCGCCACGCGCCAGCCCCGGAGCTACCGGGCGGGCGCGCGCGGCACGCCGGGACTTGTAGTCCTCCGCAGGCCGGCGGGGCGGGCCTGAGGAAGGGGCAAGGTCGTGAAGGGTCCCGGTAGGAACCTTGCGAATGTAAGGAAGAACATTTTAAAGAATCTAATTACTTCAAAGAGCAGAGGGGAGCACACTCCTAGAGAGGTTTTAAAAGTTGTGGGTTTCAGGCTAATACCATGTCTTACTCAACCCTGATGAAGTTTTTAGCTGGGTTTTTGCAGTAATGACAAGGGCCAAATTTACATCACTTTTATTTAGGGCCTTTCTCTCGGTTCACCTTGAACACAGACGTGGCATTCTCTGCTGGGAACACCTATTCTGTTGCTCACAGAATAACTCAGTTTGAAGCCCTGGCTATTCTAGGGTGAATACCGGTAATTGCACCTTACACTTGTTGCACTCCACAGTTTACAGAGCACTTTTGACTTAATTAGTTCATTATATTAGAACCACAAAGCAACACTGAGTTAAGCAGAGAAAAACTTAAGATGCAGGGAGTTTTTTGTTTTCACACCTACCAAGGTTGGAGCTACTTACTCCACACTATCTCCTTCCCCAACCCTCTCTTAGCAGCTGGGAAGAGAGAGCCTGCTGTGGGCAGCGGTGGGTGGTGGGCGCAGTGAATGAGGAGACTGCTGTGAAGGACTTTCTTGAAATAGCTTGATGAATAAGTCCTTATTAAATAAGGACATAAGTGAAGCCAAAAGAAGAACCTATGAATTGGAAAGATGGAGTGGGAGAGGGATAAAGACTGAATAGAAGGTTTTGATTAAGCTAAAGGTGATACGGAAAATTATCGCTATCTATATATTATCTATCTCTATGCCATCTATATGTTAAAAAATGCAAAAATAAATGGAAATTTTAGAAGCCAGAAAGACCTAGAATACTGGTATCAGTCTCAGCTGGCCTCTTGACCTTAGGTAAATTATTTAACCTCCCCAAACCTCTTTTGCCTCATCTTTAAGATTTAAATGATAATAGTTCTACTTTGCATATGGCTGTGCAAATTAAAAGGATAGTAAGCACTTAGTACAGTGTAAGCATGATTTATTAATTAAGTAAATAAATTTAAATAATATTAAATGTTAATACTATTATAGTATAATAAATATTATGTGTACTCTCATATGCCATGCACTATACTACATATAAATAATGTTATTTATAAATACTATTATTATCTGAAGAAACTCCGTTAGTGGAAGCATCAAAAGATAATCTGAGTAGAAGTACCAGTTAGGAGGCTGACAATATTCTAAGTTATAGGTAATGATAGTTTGAACTACAGGAGCAGAAAGGAGGCAGCTGTGAGACACTTCAGAGGGAAAGTGGACAGAACAATGCGATCAGTTGGATGTGGGGAATGAGTAATAGGAAATCAGAGATGGTTGTCATTTCTAGATGAAGTGACATGATGTTATTCGTGTAAATAGGCATAACAGGTTTTGGAAGATGACTAGCTTGATTTCGGACATGTATAACTCAAGGCTTTCTGTATATGAATGACAAAGTGGCAATTGGAAGTGTGCATTTATTTGGACATCATGTGTAGAATGGAACTTTGGGAGCCGATGACTTAGAAGAGGTAGTCACAGATCACGTGAAAAGGGAAAAGGAAGGGCAGCAGAGGTGGGCGGGAGAGGTAAGGAATTAGCCAATGACACTACACAGGAATTAGGGAGGGAGGAAAGGTAAAGCTACAAGACTGCAGTGACATGGAAGCCAAGAGAGTGAGGAGGAGATTGTCAGCAGATCAAAGCTATAGAGCAGTAGTCAGTGACAACGGAAAAGAGGCCACTGGATTTAACAAACAGGAGTCTGTTGGGATGGGACTACCTCTAGGAGTTGTTTTGAAAACTCACCGGAGTGATTTTGCTTGTCCCAGTGATTGCAGGGGGAGGACCACTAAATGTAGTGGGTTGACTAAAGATGTCACACATCTTGCAATGCCCAGGACCATCCTGCACAGCGAAGAATTGTCCTGTATACGGTGAGACTTGACTGTCTCACTGCTCATTCATGTAGATGAAAAACCTGTTTATATTTACCTGAGCACAGAATCTATTTTATATATAAATATAAAGTACTTTTCAGAGTTTAAAATACTTTAAAATTTCCTGGAATGCAGTGAATGGGATGGCAATGCTATTCCTGGAATTTGGGTCACCAATACAGTCCAGTTTGCCATTGTCCATTTCATGGTGTTTCTGAAGTTGGATGCAAGCATCCTTCTACTCCATTGTCTTTTGGTGTAGGGGTGCCTGAGCAATTCCATACTGAATAACACATTACTTTTTTCTGTATGTTGCAGTTAAGGAATCCTTTTTAAAGGATTATTGTGACTGCTCTTTCCGGTGTGAATCAGAGAGACCAATGGTGGAAGTGAATAGGCAAGAAGCAATTGCAGTAATCCAGACAAGAAATAAGAGAACTTGCACCAGAGTGGTAGCAATGAAAAGTGATAGGGGAGAGGAATCACAACTTCCAGAGAGCACAGTGGAGAAGTTTTGGGGGTTGAGGAGGGCTGGAGGGTGAAGAGAGATTGGGGGATGTTTGAAACCTTGTGGGAGGAGACTTTGGGAGAGACGTGGGAGTCTGGGACTTGTGGTGATGTCACAAACAGAGAGAAAGGGTACATGAAAATCAGTCCCAGAGGAGTCAAGAAACAAAATGGTGGGGAGGCTGTGAGTGTGGAGATTAGGGAGGAGAATGTTGGTTCCCTGACTGTGGACAGAGACAAGCAGATTTGAGAATCCCATGGACTCTTAATCCATGTTGGACTGTTGAAGGCCTGGGGTAGGGAGGACTCAGCCCCAGGGTAATGCTCATCTGTGAGCATAATCCTCTCTTCTGCCCTTGATCTATTTGATGGGGTTAACCCTTTGATGGAGTTGAGGATTTGGAGATAAGCTGGTAATTACTCTAAGTGCAAAGGTCCCTAAACAATATTGATTCAATAAAATGTATGTTTAGAAGAGGTGGATTTGTACTTGTGGAAATGGAGTGTGTTATAGAGAGTTTTGGCAAAGAAGGGCAGGAGGAAGCTGGACCCATAATATGAAGGAAGGCTCTAGGATTGGGGACAGAACACAACTATGTCCATAAGGTGACACAAAGAAGCCATTAGAAGGAGAAACATGAAAATTTTGAACGGGGAATTATTAGAGATGATGGGACTATGAACAAATTATCTTTTGGAAGGAAGATGGAATGGTTTTTCCCATCAGAAAGGAAAGAAAGACAATGGAATGATTAAAGAAAATTCTAAAGAGATGTAACATTTAAAAAATCTTATTTATTTTTTATGAAAACAAATTAAGTATGTGCTAAAAGTCAAAGCAATCAGAAATTAACAATGGAAAATGAAAGTTTCCAATAAATCCATTTTTAGAATTATTCTTGTTAAATGTCTGGTATATATTGCCCCAATATTTTTCCCTTATGCATATGATTTATTTTGTAGATGTTACATGAATACCTAAAATATTAGTTTTTTTTTCCTTGCAGGCTATCAGATTCATATATTAATAATAAGTATTTATTAAACACCTATTACATAGCAGATATTATCATCAATGTTTTTGATCATGTTATTCATATTCTTTATATTCATATATTTTTTTTTTCTCTTCTTGATTTTTAAAAAAGATTTATTTTATTCTTTGAGAGAAGGTGAGAGAGAGAGACAGAGAGAGAGAGAGAGAACGGGGGAAGACCCAGAGCAACCTCTATAGTTGTATAGCGTTAGTTGTGACGTAGTTTCATTCTGAACAGGTGTATGTGGGGGTGGATGAGGCTGGAACCCAAACAGGAGCCTCCCTCTTGGGAGGTGAGAACCCTCACTGCTAAGCTATCTCGGTGGTTACCAGTTGCATGGCAGTTTAGTGTATGGGTTTGAAGAGCTCAGGGCCAGGATTTGATCCCTGGACTTCACAGTTACAAGGCAAACACTCAACGTGTTGAGCAATCCTGGCATCCCCTCTACTCCTGATTTTTCAAGAATTGAAAAAAATATATGTTATGAAAATCTCCTAACATTGCTTTTATTTTTCTCTTATTTCTAATGCTTTTGCTTTTTGTGTTTAATTCTGCATTATTTGATACATGAAGATTCAAACTGGTAATAACTTTATTGTAAATCGTATCCTTTGCCAATATGAAGTGATTGCCTTTGTCTCATTTAATCATTTTTAAAAATAGTTTATTCTATCCTACTTGAAATTATTTTAAGTAGATACGTTTAATCTCATGTGTTATGTCTGTTTACATTTTGAATCATTGTTTTTTCTTTTGCTTTATAATCTTTTTTGTTCTGTTTTTATTTTTACCTTCCTCTGTGTAATAGCTATTGTTATGTTAAAAAAAATACCCCCAAACTTAACAATTTGAAATGTATACATTTTTATCTCACAGTTTCTGTGGGTCAGGAATCCTGGCATGGCTTAGCAAGTTACCTGCTTCAGGGTGTTCACAGCCTACAGTCAAGGTTGGACTGGGATCAGTTCTTAACTGAAGACTCACCTTGGTGGAGAATCTGCTTTTAAGCTCACCCATGTGGTTGTTGGCAAAATTTAATTTCTCATGGGTTTTGAGAGCCTCCATATCCTGTCCCACATAGGCCTCTCTATAGAGCAACTCACAACTCTCTCAAAGCAAGTATGTAAGAGAGTCAGAAAAATAAGGTAAGCAAGACAAAAAGTTGTAGTCTTCTATAGCCTAATTTTAGAAGTGTTCTCTTTGTTAGAGACAAGTCCTTATGTCCAGCCTACACATAAGGTAATGAATACCAGGAAGTAGGGACTTTAGTAGGCCTCTACCCAACTGTGAAGTATACTAAAGAATATACTTGGGGAAGCCGGGATGGCTCAGCGGGTTGAGTGCTCACTTTGCAGCCCCAGGGACCAAGGATGGAATCCTGGCTCCGGCCCAGGCTGACCCACATGCTGAACTGGGTTGTGTCCCTAGTTCGATTCTTGCTGGGACCCATGTGGGAGGTCCCCGGCCTGGTTCCTGCCCTGCACAGCCCCACGCCCACTTGTGGAATGAAACTATATTGAAAACTAATGACCTACAACCATGGAGGCTGCTCTGGGCACTCCCCCTTCTCTCTGTCTTTCTCTGTCTCTCTCTCTCTCTCTCTCTCTCTCTCTCTCTCTCTGTCAAAAACAATAAAAATCTTTTTAAAAAAAGAATATACTTACATATATATTTCTCAGTTTACCTTAAGAATGAAATTATGATGAAAGATGTAATTACTATACTTAAGATTACTTTTTCTCTACACCTTTCTATTAGTTTTGAAAACAAATATAACAGGAATCTTATTCCAGTCTATTATCATCAGAATAGTATTCTTTTTATTTTGTAATTTTTAAGGCTTTATAACAATTATATTTAATTTTTGTGACTTAGAAATACCAGTTATTTAAATATAATTTTATGTGTAAATAGATTCAAAGCTTGTCAAACCTTTTGTACCCTCTGACATTTTTATTCATGAATTCGTTATTGTTACTCAGCTGTTTATTGTCATGAACTTTTTTCTCTGATAAAAATTCCAGAAATGCATAAATGTTAAGTTTCTTGAGTTTTTGCATAATTGAGAATTTCTCTTACCAGTATTCATGAAAGGAGGTTAGACCAGGTATATAATTTATTTCCTCTTCAACATTCATTAACCACTGTTCCATTTTCTTCTAACATCTAACATGCTTAGAATATGTCCAATTTCTTTGTTTTTGAAGATGACCTTTTCCCTCTATCTGTATGACTGTAGATTTTTTTTCAATCCTTGAAGTTCTAGAAAAAAAGGTTTCATTAAATTTTCTTGAAATGTGGAGAGCCCTTTCGAAATGTAATTTTAAGATATGCTTTATCTTAAAGAATTCTTCTATTATGTAAATTTTTCAGTTGTATTTATTCATTCACATCCTCAAAGACAGAAGTCATTCATATGTCACTTCTCTATTATCTGTTGGCCATATCTTTCATCTTCTCTCTGATCACCCTCATTCTATGCCATTTTCTACTAAATTCTGAGACTTTTTTTTAATAGTTTGCCTTCTATGTCCAGTTTTCTTCCGTTTAAGTTTTATTCCTTAGTACTTTTAGTGTGATTTTCAGTGATTTAATTTCTTCTTGTTTATTGCCTCTGCTTTTCCAGATTTCTTTTATTGTTACTATTGCATGTGTCCCATGATATATATTTCTGACCTTTTACAAAATCTTCAAAGAAAGTCAATGATTTCTAGTTGTTTGGCTCAAGAATGAAGTGAATGATTATCTTGTCCCTTCCCCTCCCCCCATTTATCCACCTACTGTAAGCTGGAGTACTGGATGGTGATGGTTTATAGTTTTGGGTTAGTCATTCAGTGATGGGTGAGCTGAGACAGGGTGAAAATCTGTGTTAATGAAAGAGAGAGGTGGCCTGGGTGGGGAAAGAGCAACAGAGAGAGAAAGAGGGAGAAAGAGAGAGAAAGGAGAGGTTGGTTGATTTACTTTTTTTTTTTTTCTTACTTATAACCTACATTTTCAAATGGAGTATTTGAGTGACTTATAAAACAGAATTTTTACAGTTACTTACATTAAAATGAAAATAAAATATCAACACCATAGGAGAAATAAAAATGCAGATTTGTAACCGCAACATCCTACATAGTTATTACAATTACTAAGTTATGGCAGGATTTTTAAGCTTTCTGGCAACCAAAGCAAGAAAAAAACACATAATTAGATATGTGGTTCTCATGGACCCTAAGGAAAACCTACAGATTATTCAGGGGAAATTTTTCATAACACTTAGTTCTGAAAAAAAAAAAATCAAATGGGACAGGGTTCTTAATGAATTGAATTAGTAAATGTGGTAGTGACTTTATTATGCATTTTTTATAACATTGCTTAATAAAAAGTAAAAACCTGACATTCAGAGCTGTAGTCCAGGGATAGCAAATTCCTGTGGTCCTAAGACTGTATGACCCAAGCCTATTTGAAAGATCTAGGATAATGTTATTGGGTTAAATTATGTCTCCCGGGGAAGCCGGGATGGCTCAGTGGGTTAAGCGCTCACTTTGCAACCCCGGGGACCGAGGATCGAATCCCGGCCCCGGCCTGTGCGGAACCATATGCTGAACTGGGAGCTCCCCAAATTCAGTTCTCTCTCTCTCTCTCTCTCTCTCTCTCTCTCTCTCTCTCTCTCTCTCTCTCTCTCTCGTCAAAAATAAATAAATAAAAATATATTTAAAAAAAAACACAAAACTCTGCTATTTAAAAAAAAAAAAAATGATGTCTCCCCAAAAGATATATTGAAGTCCCAATCCCTAGGACCTTAAAAAGTAACTTTATTTGGAATTAGAGTCATTGCAGATGTTATTAGCGAAGATGAAGGCATACTGGAGTAGGGGAGGGCCATCATCCTATAGACTGATGTCCTTGTATGAAGAGTGAGACACAGAGAGGAAGATGCTATGTAAAGACACAGAGATACACCAAGGGAAGATGGAGGTAAAGATTGGAGGTGAGTTGCCTCAAGCTAAGGAACTTCTGGGGCTACAAGAAGCTGGAATAGGCAAGGAAGGGTCCTCCTCTAACCGTGGCAGAGGGAGCATGGCTCTGCCAACACCTTGATTTCAAACTTCTGGCCTCCAGACTATGAAAGAATAAATTTATCTTGCTTTAAGGCACCCAGTCTGTGGTACAGTACTTTATTATGACAGTCTTAGGAAACTAAGAGATACACTGCATTTTGTTCAACATGTATTATAAAAGATCTCTCAACCAAGATTTGACATATGTTGGACAGCAGAAAGTTTGGTAAGAGACTAAAGTAGGTTTCATGTGTTGATATTAAGAATGGATCCAGAAGAGGGATTGCCAGGTCATATGGAAACTGTAAACCTTAATTTGCAAGATATATGTACCCCAATGTTCATCACAGCACTGTTCATGGTGGCCAAGTCATGGAAACAACCAAAGTGTCCTTTGATAGATGTCTGGATAAAGAAGTTGTGGTACATTTACACAATGGAATACCACTCAGTAATAAGAAAAGATGAAATACAGCCATTTTTGACAACATGGATGGACCTTGAAACCATCTTATTTAGTGAAATAAGTCAGACTGAAAGAATCAAGAAACATATGACCTCACTTATTGGTGGAATATAAAACTAAAAGTAACAAAGAAGCAAAAACCCATGGATACAGTCAATAGCTTGGTGGTTACCTGAGGGTAAAGGGGAAGGTGGGTCAGGGCAGGGGGTGAGGGAGTATTGAGGTTTAGGGAGGGGTCATCAAATATATTGTGATGGAAGGAGAGCTGATTCTGGGTGGTGAGCACATAATACAATGCACAGACAATGTAATGTAGAATTGTACACCTGGAAACTATGTAATTGTTATCAACCAATGTCACCCCAACAAATTTAACAATTAAAAAAAAAAGGATCCATGTGTTTAAATTAAAAAAAAACAAACTGAAAATATTTATAAAGTAAACATTGCTTGTGACAGGGCCATACTTAAGGCTCACACCTGAATGCTGGCATCACACTTACATGGAGGAAGGGCTAAGTATATGTGAAAACAAATCCAGAAATTTTGTTTTTATTTTTGTTTTAACAGTGTGATATCTGTTTAATCACATGAAATAAATGAACACTGTTGAGATGATTTAGTCTAGAAAGTTTATAGAATAGATGATCCCTGTCCATTACTGCAAGAATTGGACTTACACATGATTGATTACAAGCCATAGATTGGTTAGAAAAGGTAGGATAATTTTAGTGTAGTTGATAAGCCTGGATTTATAATAGTGAATAAATTACAGTTCAAATTATCTGTTGAAACTACTCCTAATTATTGGAATACAGGATACCCACCCTCACATACTCTGTAGTGGGAAGAATGTATATACAGATTTTCCAAAAATCATCTTCCTTTTATTCTTTATTTCTTCCCACCCAGAGATTTTTATTCCAAGGCAGATGGTATTAAAGAAGAAAAAATTTGTACACTCGCATCTCCTTATCAAAGGTCAAACTTTTGGACATTCTCCAAAACATAACAGCAGTTTAAAAATATGGAAAGGAGGAAGTAAGTCTCTGAGAGAAATAACCATAACCTCACGAATTAAAATTATGAAGTTTGCAGTAGCAGTATGACTAAGTGGAGACAAAGTCAATGACAAGAGAAAAACACATTAAATAGCATATATAGGGTGGTATTGGCCGACTTACAATAATGGTGGTGTTTAGTGAGAGCTGGGCCCACAATGATAGCTGGACCCAGAACTAGATTTCTAAGGGCAGGGCACTATCCAGTACTAAGATTCTTATATTCTAAGATAGAAGCAATTGTAAACAATAAAAATATTAAGTAAAAATATATATCTGCCAGATTGCTCTGGCTAGAACTTCCAGTATGATGTTGAATAACAGTGGTGATGGGGAAGATTCCTGTCTTGTTCCTAATCTTGGGGGGAGGCGGGGGGAGCTTTCAGTTTTTTACAATTAAGTATGATATTAGCTGAGGGTTTGCCATATATGGCCTTTATTATGTTGAGGTACTTTCCTTCTATACCCATTTTATTAAGCGTTTTAATCAGAAATGGATGTTATATCTTGTCAAATGCTTTTTCTGCATATTGATCTGATCATGATTTTTATCTTTTGTTTTGTTTATGTGGTGTATCACACTGATTGATTTGTATATGTTGAACCATCCCTGTGCCCCTGAAATAAACCCCACTTGATTGTGATGTATAATCTTTTAAATGTATTCTTGTATTCAGTTCATTAAGATTTTGTTAAGGATTTTTGCATTTGTATTCATCAGAGACATTGGTCTGTAGTTTTCTTTTTTGTGCATTATCTTTACCAGATTTTGGTATCAGAGTAATGCTGGCCTCATAAATTGAGTTAGGAAGTATTTATTGCCTCTTCTTCAATTTTTTGGAAGAGTTTGAGGAGGACAGGTACTATATCATTTTTGAATGTTTAGTAGAATCTGCTAGTGGAGACATCTGGTCATGGACTTTTGCTTTTGGGGGGTTCTGGATGACTGCTTCCAGGATGGTTACATATTTCTAAAAACTTGTCCATTTCTTATAGGTTATTGAATTTGGTGGCATATAGTCCTTCATACTATTTTTGTATGATCCTTTGCATTTCTATGGTGTCTCATAACTTCTCTTTCAATTCTGATTTTGTTTGTCTTTTCTTTTTTTTCCCTTAGTGAGTCTAGCCAGGGATTTGTCAATTTTATTAATGTTTTAAAAGAACCAGCTCTTTGTTGCATTATTTTTTCCTATTATCTCTTTGTTCTCTATTATATTTAATTCTGCTCTAATTATTTTTATTTCCTTCCTTTTGCTGACTTTGGGTTTCATTTGTTCTTCTTTTTCTAGTTCTTTAAGATGTAATGTTAGGTTTTTTATTTGGGATTTTTCTTGTTTCTTGAAATAGGCCTGGGATCAGGCAAAAGAAAAAAATAAAAGGCATCCAAATTGGGAATAAATAAGGTAAATTGCCACTTTTTGCAGATGACATGCTTCTTTGTCATCTGAAAACTCCAAAGACTCTACCAAAAAAAAAAAAAATTAGAAATAATAAACAAATACAGTAAAGTTGCATAATATAAAATAAATGTACAAAAATTCATTGTGTTCCTATATACTCATAATAATATCCCAGAAAGAAAAATAAAAAAATAATAATGTCTTTGCAATTGCAACAAAAAGACTAAAACACCTATGAAAAAAGTTTACAAAGAATGTGCAGGACCTATACATTGAAAACTATAAGACATTATTAAGGGGAAACTGGGGTGGCTCAGCAGGTTAAGTGCTCGCTTTGCAGCCCCAGAGACCAAGGATCGAATCCCGGCTCCGGCCCAGGCTGACTCATATGCTGAACTTGGGTGTGCCCCCAGTTCAGTTCTTGCTGGGGCCTATGCAGGAGGCTCCCAGCCCAGTTCCTGCTCTGCACAGCCCTGCACCCATCTGTGCAGTGAAACCAAATGGAAAACTAATGCTGTCAACTGTGGAGACTGCTCTGGGTCCTCCCCCTTTTCTGTCTATCTCTCTGTCAAAAACAATAAATCTTAAAAAAAAAAAAAAAAAGGCAATAAAAGAAATTGAAGAAGACACAAAGAATTGGAAAAATGTTTCCATGTTCATGGATTAGAAGAATCAACATAGTTAAAATGGTCATGTTACCCAAAGCAATATACAGATTCAATACAATTAACATCAAAATCTCAATGGCAGATTTTAAAGAAATAGAACAAAATAAAGTATCATCAGATTTGTATGGAATCATTAAAGACCCTGACTACCCAGAGCAATCCTGAGAAAAAAGAACAAGGTTGGAGGTGTCTCACTCCCTGACTTCAGTTTATACTACAAAGTGACAATAATCAAAACAGCATGGTATTGGAAGAAAAACAGACACACAGACCAATAGAATACAAGTAAGAACCTAAAATAAACCCACATATACAGGATCCAGCAAAAGTAACGCCCCTTTTTTATGATCTGGTAATGCTCTAGCAGAGTGTTACTTCTTTTGGACCCTGTATACTCATATGAGCAGGTAATTTTTGACAAAAGAGCCAGAAACATACAATGGAGAAAAGAAAGCCTCTTCAATAAATGGTGATGGAAAAATTGGAAAACCTTGTGCAAAAGCATAAAGTTACACTGCTGTCTGTCACCATACACCAAAATTAACTCAAAATATATCAAAGACCTAGACATAAAACCTGAAACAATAAATTGCATAGATGAAAGCATAGGACCTTGGATTCAGGAAGGATCTGATGTATTTGACCTCAAAGGCAAGAAAAGTAAAAGCAAAAATAAAAGAATGGGCCTATATCAAACTAAACAGCTTCTGCACAGCAAAAGAAACCATCAACAAAACAGACAACCAACCAAACAGAAGAAGATATTTGCAAACAACAAACCCAATAAGGGGCTAATATCCAAAACATAAAGAACTCATACAACTCAACCACAAATAATAAACAAATAGACAAATCCAATTTAAAAAATGAGCAGTGGGAAAGCTGGGATGGCTCAGTGGGTTAAGGGCTCTCTTTGAAGCCCCGGGGACCGAGGATCAAGTCCCGGCCCCGGCCCATGCGGACCCACATGCTGAACTGGGGAGTGCCCCCAGTTCAGTTCTTGCCGGGACCTATGCGGGAGGCTCCCGGCCCGGTTCCTGCCCTGCGCAGCCCTGTGCCCACCTGTGGAGTGAAACTATATGGAAAACTAATGTCAACTATGGAGACTGCTTTGGGCCCTCCCCCTTTTCTCTGTATCTCTCTGTCTCTGTTTCTCTCTATCAAAAATCAATAAAATAAGTCTTAAAAAAAAAAAAATGAGCAGAGGACCTGAACAGATACTTCTGCCAAGTAGATATACAAATATCCAACAGATAGATGAAAAGATGCTCAACTTCACTAGCAATTAAGAAAATGCAGCTCAAAACCACAATGAGATATCACTTCACACCATTAGAATGGCTATTATCAATAAGACAAGGAATAACAAGTGGTGGAGAGGCTGTGGAGAAAAAGGAACCCTCATACACTGCTGGTGGGAATATAAACTAGTACACTCACTGGAAAACAGTATGGAGGTGCCTCAAAAAAATTAAAATAGAATTACCACATGACTTAGCAATTCCTCTTCTGGGTATCTACCCCTAAAATCTGAAAACATTTCATTGTAAAGACATATGGACCCCTATGTTCATTGCAGCATTATTCACGATGGCCAAGACATGGAAACAAGCAAAGTGTCCTACATTAGATGATTGGATAAAGATATGTTACATATACACAATGGAATATAACTCAGCTATAAGAAAAGATGAGGGATGCCAGGATAGCTCAGTGGTTGAGCACTTGCCTCACAATCATGAGTTCTGAGGTTAATTTCCTGGCCCTGGCCTGTGCAACACCATATGCTGAACTGTGGCACCAAGATGGCTCAGTGACAAAGGTTTCCACCTCCCATGTGGGAGGCCCCAGTTTCAGTTCCTGCCCTACTCGTTCCCATATCCACCTGTGTGGAATGAAACCATGTCACAACTAATGATGTACAACTATGGAGATTGCTCTGGGTTCTCTCTCTCTTTCTCTCTCTCTCAAACAAAAATCTTAAAAAAAGAAAAAAAAAATCTTAAAAAAGAAAGAAAAAATGAAATGCTGCCAATTGCAACAACATTGACAAATCTTGTAATCATCATACCAAGAAAAATGTCAGACAGAAAAAGTCAAGCATCATGTGATTTCACTAATATCTGGGCTATAAAACTGAAAGCAACAAATGAACAAGACATACAAGCAAACAAACAAAAACTCACAGACAACAGTTTTGTGTTTACCAGAGGGTAAAGGGGGAGAGGGGTGGTGGTAGAAGAACGTAAAGAGGGTCAAATGTATGGTGACGGAAGTAGAGCTGACTGGGTGATGAACACACAGTGCAGTATATAGACAATGTCTTATAGAATTGTACACTTGAAACTTAAATAATTTTACTAATGTCAGACTAATACATTTAATAAAAAATATAAAAAATATATAGAAGACTCTTGCTCTGAAGCACTTGACATAAATGATTTATGAATATATTTAAAGGTAAAAAGAGTGTGTTTAATACATTAAAATAAATGATAAAGGAAATATAAATGTTAGGAAGGAGAAACAGACTGTAAAGTATTTATTATATTTGAAAAATAACAAAATAGAACTTCTAGAAATGAAAAGATTGAAATAAAAAAGCCAGTGGAAGAATCCACAGCAGAGAAGAGCACAATGAAGACAGACTTAGTGAGTGGTGGGGATAGATTGGAGGGCCTTACATAGAATGCAGTACAGAGACAATTGCTGGAAAATATGACTGAGAGATTAAGAGTCATTGAGGATAGAGTGAGAAGGTTTAATATGCTTCTAACCAGAATTTCAAGAGGAGATAATAGAGGAGGGGACAAAGCAATATTTGAAGAGACAGTGGATGAGACATTTTTGGAGATGATGAAAGATAGTAACAGGTTATAAAACCCAAATGATCCCCAGTGAGATAAATTTAAACACACCCAACTGAACACATTGTTGTAAACTTCAGACTATTAAAGACAAACAAAAGGTCTTAAAATTACCCCTCCTCCCAAAAAAATACAGATTATCAATAAGGGAATGACAATGAGATAGCTGAATGCTATGGGGTTAGAATTTCAACATATGAATTTGGGGGGATCAGGGGACAAAACCATTGACAAACATGAAATAGCAAGCACACAAGGAGCTTTAGTGGCATTTGCATTGCTCCAGAATAGTGATTTAACTGGGATTGCTATTCTGCAATGGGGACCAAATCAGGTAAGAATGGAGGGTGTTCCAATACAATTCATTGTTTATTGGCTAAAAACTCCCTCACAGACAGTGCCCTGAAAGCTGATGCATTGTTGTGATGTAAGACCTATGAGTTGTTGACAAAAAGTTCAGGCCATTTCGTCAAATTTTTTCACACAACCTTTTCAGCACTTTCAAATAGTCAACTTGCTTGACTGTTTGTCTAGTTGTTGCAAATTCATCATGAACAATCCCTTTAATATCAAAAAAGTTAGCAACATTGTTTTGACCCTTAATTTGGAATGACAGAACTTTTTTGGTCGTGGAGAATTGGCTGACTTCTTTGCACTTTGATGCTTTGTTTCATGGTTATATTGGTACACCCATGTTTCATCACTATTGATAACATGGCCCGAACATCTTGCCTCTCTAGAAGGTCTTGGCAAACTCAAGTTCCAACATTTTCACGATGGCACACAAAAACACGCAACAACAATAAGGAACGCCATTCAGCAAGACACTACAACACGTCAACACGAACACAGCTGTGAGACGCCAATATACCAAGGTTATGAAACCTTACTGAGTTTGTACAGTGCTGCCAACAAAAGTGCATGGTGGCAAGTTCGCAAACTAAATTGTCAGACATACAATCGTCACAGCAACTCTTTGAGGCAGGTACTATTATTATTCCCATTTAACATGTGGGAAATTGAAGTCCACAGAGGTTAGATACCTTGCTCCAACATCACTGAGCTAAGAAATAGCAGTTTTGATTGAAACAGTTTGAGTCCAGTGCCTACGCTCTGATTCATGACACTCTACTTGATTTCAATTGTTCTTCCACTTCATTGTAAATAAGACTTACATGAAGGCATTGGATTAAAATATAGGTTCTTCTGACATAGTTGCCCTGAAGTTGGTCTTCAAATGTGCCCTGGAATTTACATTATCAAGTGGCATCATAAGTAATTGCCAATATTATGACTTCTATCAAATTCACCCCTCTCAGAAATCTGACCATACCTCTGCTCCACTTAAAATTCTTCCATGTTGAGATGCTGGGATAGCTCAGCAGGTTGAGTGCTTTCCTTACAACTGCAAAGTCTGGGGATTAAATCCCGGTCCTGGCTTGTGCAAGCCCATATGTGGGGCTGGGCACAACTGGTAACTGCCAGGATGGCGGCGAAGGTTCTCACCTTCCATGTGGGAGGACCCCAGTTCGGTTCCCATGTCCTGCAGCCCCACATCTACCTGTGTGATATACAGCTATGGAGACTGCTCTGGGCCCTCCCCTCTTCTCTTTCTCTCACCTTCTCTCAAAACAATAAAATAAATCTTAATGAAAAATTTTCCCATATCTTTCCTCCACATGAAGAGTCAGGTGTAACCGTATTAGATTAGGGCTGTTGAGGCCCCGGTCCTGATCATCCCTTTTGTGTCACAGCCATCCTCCCCATAAACCCTTTCTTTGCTTTCATGTATGGACCTTTCCCCAAACTACATCTAATGGCATTTCACACCTGCATGACTTAGTTCATTCACATTGCTTTCTCTGCCTAGAAATGCTCTGTGAAACTTCCTCTCCCAGCCACTAGTCTTCGAAATTCGGCAACATCACTGTACCTTCTCTTCCCCAATACCCCCACGCTTTCTTATATCCTAGAGCGAATGGCACGATATTGTAACCTGCAGTGTACTCGAATGTCTCCTCTAATAGTCTGTAATAATAGTGATAAATATTACTTATGAAGCAGCCCTAGGAAATTTACATACAATGTTAATTCCCAATGCAACTCCAAAAGTTACATTTTGGAGGTTGCATTTTAAGGTTGAGGAACTGAGGTTTAGAGAGCAGGTTAGCAAGTGCACGGTCATACCATTATAAAGGCAGCATCCCACTCATCTGGTTTTATAATGATTCATTTGATTTTGTCTCCTCAGCACCTGGCATTAGCTCTGACACTTTTCTGGTAAGACGGATTGGATGGATGGATGGTCCGGGTTGCCAAAGGTCCAGGCTTAAATGAGAAAATCAAAGCTGAATTTAACTTGAGTGGGAAGATGTGTGCTTATGGTTCTACCTCTGTCTCTTCTTAGCTGCTAAGATAGAAGAGTTCCCGAATACTAAGCATGTCCAGAGGTGACAGTACGACAAGCTGGCTCCTGGGTTGGGGAAGAATTTTGCATTAGAGGCTGCAGGCTCCATGAGAAAAGAGTCTTAACCCAGAAGCAGGGTGCCCATTAATGCAAGCTTTCTCTGGGGAAGAGCTGTTGTCATGCAATCTTTATCTCAGTTCCTCAGATGGAGAGATAGGGATTTGCTATCTCTGTGCACAGCTGTGACCAGAGATCCATGTGGGCTTGGTCTCAGTGCGAGTGCATGCACTCTACCTGCCTTCTGGTTTGTGTCTTCTGAAAATAGAAGCTGACACGGCCTCAGACTCAGTCCCTTTTGTCTCATGGTTTTGTTGTTGTTGCTGTTGTTATTGTTATTACTATTATTATTATTATTATTATTTTGGTACATTTGTCCCAAATGTATCTACCCCTTTCTGATTCTTTACTTCATGCCAGATTTGTAAAATTTGGGAGTCATTACTGAGAAATGTAAGCTTTCTTTTAGTGATTTCTGGAAGTTGCTGTCATGTGAATCAGAAGAAATATATGTCTTTTTTTTTCTTTTTCATGTTGCCTCTCTAATGGTGTGCAAGGTCATCAGATCTCCTTTACACTGAGTTTTCTGAATAAGGTAACAGTTTGTTAAGGCCACCCCCTGGGGTCTACCTCACCTCAGTTTATCCTCTGGAGGTAGGTGAGGTTCTCTTATACTTCTGGATTAGCCTTCTTTTTTTCTTTTTATATATTTTTATTTATTTATTTATTTAGACAGAGGCGGGGGGGGAGAGAGAGAGAGAGAGAGAGAGAGAGAGAGAGAGAGAGAGAGAGAGAGAGAGAGAGAGAGAGAGAGAGAGAGAGAGAGAGAGAGAGAGAGAGACA